>OU612058.1:146958732-147140936 GCA_914767635.1 Melanostoma mellinum
AGGAACATAATATCCGTTACCAAAAGGGAGAAACCACATTCACAATGGGTGTTAACCAGTTCACAGATATGACTCCAGAGGAAGTATCTCAATGGTTGGGTTACATGGATCAGTAATTTTGGACATTATGTTGTCAATAAAATTACAAAAAATGCATTCTTTTTTGTTTAATTTTTATGTTGCAAAACTTACAGTATCTACATCTCGAAAACATTTCCTATTGAAAATGACACTCGTCCCTTTACCGCAATCATGAGACAAAATATTGCAAGTAAAACAGCAACGAAATCTTTACCGCACTTAGAATCGGTTGGCGAGTGTCTCTCGAGTATATAAAAAAAAACGAATGTTGCTGTTTTATTTTTTTATTTTGGAAAACTTATTTTATTAAACATCTCGAGAACCAGCCAGTTCAATTTTAAACGAGATACAAAACCAAATCACTGGTCATATCAATCTATTATAATTGAAATGGAGTTTAGAGCGCTGTTTTCCAACATTTTGTAGTTTTTATTTCCCGTAGAAGTGTGCAAATTTAGAGATTAGGTCTTAGGTGACATAATTCAAGGAAAGAGAACTTCAACCGACTTGAAATGTAAAATTTAAAAAGAAAACTGATTACCAGCAACTGAATTGATAAGATATATTATGTTCCTACGGCACAGCCCAAAGTGCATCCAGAAGTAGGTTCCTATTATGAGTAGCGAATCGAACGTTCGACTGGAAGCGAATATTTTAGAGAAACTCATTTATTGGATTATTATTATTAAACTTCGTCCATGCTCTTATCTGACATACCTTAAACGTCGAAAAAAATGTTTTCTTCAAAGTTTTTGTTTCCACAACCCATAATACTTCCAATCGCTTCCAATCGAACGTTCGATTCGCTACTCATAATAGGGACCTCAAACTTCCAATCTCAGCAAATAAACAAGGATGCAATCCTATTTAACTGATTTGCAAGGACCAGGAGTTTTCATTTCAGTAAAACGTTACGTATTACTGTTTGTATTAAAAATATGATATTATTTTTCTAATTATAATTCTTCACACCGAATTTACTGCACTGAGTTCATCAACAGTGGTAGAAAAAATAATCCCGAAGCTACAGAATTGATTGATTGATTTTAAATTAATAAAGTCAAATTTAAGGAAAATAAAAAAAGTACCTACTTAAAAAAGAAATTATCATATTGCTATTGGAGACGACACTAGCCCGTGATCGTTTGCAAACTTGAAAAAGCAAAAGACTTTCCTTTCATTGGCTTGATGAAAACCACGAAATATTTTATTAAAAGTAGACAAAAATATACGCTTGTATTCTTAACAATAAATGCATAAATCTGGTATAAAAGACTTATTTCCTCGTTGGGTTACCATGGCTCCGGCCTTTTACTTGTTGTTGAATTTAGGTGCACGCTTCTCAGCAAAAGCAGTCATACCTTCCTTACGGTCGTCCTATTAAACAAATATAATGAATTTTATTATCGTTTCTTAAAAAGTAAATAAATCATACTACTTACAGTAGAGAAAGTAGCATGGAAAGTTCTACGCTCGAACTTCAAACCCTCCTGCAAGGTCGATTCGAATGCTGTGTTAACAGCTTCTTTAGCCAATTGCACAATCAAACCCGAGTGCGTTCCGATTTTCTCACCAAGTTTAACTGCTTCACTGACTAATTGATCAGCTGGAACAACTTTACTAACCAACCCGCTTTTTTCAGCTTCTTCAGCATTGATCATATTTCCAGTGAGAACTATTTCCATTGCCTTGGATTTACCAATGGCGCGTGTCAAACGTTGGGTGCCTCCAGCTCCGGGAATTGTACCCAATGCAATTTCAGGTTGTCCAAACCGAGCCTTGTCACCAGCATAGATAATATCACACATCATGGCAAGTTCACAGCCACCACCTAAAGCATAGCCGTTTACAGCCGCAATAATTGGCTTTTGGCAGCTTGCAACAGCTGTCCAGTCGTTGAGGAAATTGCCCATGATACAATCCGCGTAGGTGTTCGATTGCATTTCTTTAATATCAGCACCAGCAGCAAAAGCTTTTTCACTACCAGTTATAACAATAGCAGCAATTGATGAATCCTGTTCATAGGCCTTAATGGCTGAGCTCAATTCCGTCATTAAGCCATTACACAATGCATTGAGTGCCTTTGGTCGATTGAGAGTGATAAGGGCGACATTTTTCTTCTCACCCGTTACCTCGGATTTAATATATTCTAATGGCTGAACGGCTAGTCGTCGAGTTGAAAAGAAATAAAGTGTACACCTGTAGTAAGTACTTATAGTATTTATGTGATGGTGTTTTATCTTTTATGAAATTTATTGTTATATTAAACTATTTATACGGACTACAGATCATGTACATATGAACTACGACATAAAATTAATTTAGTTTTCAACTTAAAATAGCAACCAGCTCGTTGGTTAAAGGTTTATATTAGGTATAACAGCCATTAGGTACGTACATACTACATAGTTATACTGCTTACAGCTTATTGGCGATGAATTAAATACATACATACATAAATAATTTATAAATACTTTAAGGGGGCTCGACAATAATCAGTTGGGTTAGAAACTCATGAGACGCATAAGTAAATAAAGTTGCGTAATAAGACAAAAACAACTTGAATACACCCTCTAGTTCTTTAAAAAACATGTTTTGTTTTCAATTCCCTCCGGCTAAAACCTAGCTAAACATAGTTCCCAAAAAACAATATTTGACAAAAAGGTCTAAAGTCCAGAACAAATCATATATGTAACACTAAAGACTATTCTCATACCTGATGCATAGAAACGTGGAACTTGGTTCTTTGTAGCTGCTTGAATTATATTTTGGGCACGACCGGCAATTAGTTTAGCAATGTTGGCCATTATTGTTGGAGCAGGTATTCAAAAAACAAATTATTATGTGATAAAGAAACTATGCAGCTACTGAGACTACAAGGAGGCCTTAGCGACAGAAGCTTAATGACGATAACGACACTCTAAAGATCAATCAAATCTGTTCTACTCTCTCAATACTTTGAAAGCTTCAACGCGAAAACAAGTTGAAACTCAAAGTTCTCCCGCAAAGAAAACTTTTTTTGTTGTTTTATTAATTTATAAATAAATTGAAAGAATTGCTATCAACAGGTTCTCTACGAATTACGATATAACGTAGCGTTCGCATTCGCATGTGCATATGTCATCAGCACCATTCACAATATCAATATTCAAAGGAAAACTGATATTGAATTTTAACTAATGAACAAATTTATATACAACTAGCTGATTCGGATATGCCAACTGATGTCGATTTCCAGTGGTACACAAAAGCACTTTAAAAAGTGCTTTTTTGCTCGAAATACGTTACATGTAGACACCAGATCACTTTTTTTTGCCCCGAAAAAGCACTTTTACGAATCTCGATTCAGAGGCAAGATTTACACGCACTTTCACGTACACCAACGCAAAACATTTGACGTTTACCAGTTTGCAGTTTGATTATTTTGCATTTTTGGTTAAAGGACTGTGAAAGAGAGATAATTAAAATAAATAATAAACTATTTTGTGAAAATGGATCGCTCAATTTTAGCTGAAATTATCAAAATATTTATCAGTCGTCATCTAGTTCTGATTCCAACAAAGAAGTGTTTGAAATTCTGAAATTCCTTACACAAAACGAAAGGCATTCTGTGAATAATATTGTTCAAAGTGTTGTGTACAATTATTCGGATGAGGAGGTTTCTTCCTAGTGCATTTATTAATAAAGTTTCGAAAACATTCTTTCAATATAAATTGCAGAACAAAACAAACGGGAATAGTTGGCTGTCAAAAATAGCACACATACAATGATAAAACAAGAATTTTGTCTTTTCTGTTCCAGTGAGCACGAAAAAAAAGTACTTTTTTAGAGTGCTTTTGTTTTTGCAAAGGAAATCGACATGAATCAAATCGAAACTGATGTCGTTTTCCAAAAACAAATTCACTCTTTCACTCCTTTTTCGTTTTATTTTGGAACACGTTTTAACCGAAGTGACAGATTTGGAGTGATTGCATTGGTAGTGGTTAGCTTGCTAGATTTTTTCTTTCATGTTATAGCAGAAAACAAGACAAAAAATCGTTCACTTTAATTCTAAAAATTATTTAATGGTCTTCTGAAGATAATTTATTAAACTATCGCGTGCTTTGTGAGCTGACAAAAAATAAATAGAAACTGCCGCTTGCTTTGACAAGCAGTCAGATGACAGTTTGTTTATGTATTGGTGTTCACTCCCTTGCACCTGAACTGAAACGGGAGTGAAAAAATCACTCCAAAATGTGTCTCCAAACCTCATTTTGGAACATGTTTGGGAGTGATTAGGTCTGTTCGATGTGCAGTGCTCCAGTGCGCACTGGGGAATGTCAACGCACTGAAATTATCTGTCAATGCACTGAATACCTGCTCTGGATTTGATTTCACATCGAACACTTAAGAGCTAAAACTCACGTAGCACTTGATTTTCATAAATTAGTTTCCTCCATTTGGCAATAAATATGGTTTTATTTCTTTCATAGATGTATGAAAAGATATGAAATATCAAAATGAAACTCAAATGCAAACAAAATATATTTTGCTGCAAATAATCTTTTTGGCGTAAACATAGCTGATTTCCAATTGACAGCTCTGAAAACCTCAACCCCAGAAAAAACCTGGGGCATGGCAGTGCGCACTGAGTGCTTGCACCGGACGAACATCGAACACAGTGCAAATGCACTGGGGCAAAAAAAATGTCACATCGAAGGCATCAGTGCGATTTCAGTGCGCACTAGGGCACCCCAGTGCTCACATCGAACAGACCTATTATCTGTCAGATCTGACAGATAATCACTCCCATTTGGTTTTTGGAAAACGACATAAGAGGAAGCTTATGGACCGACCACTGGATCCGTTTCCGTTGTAGTAGCATTGTATACATTTGGACTAGTGGCAAACCTTTTGTCTCCGGTCCAACTTACCTCTGGTCTCCACATGCTTGAAATCTATCGCAGCTATATTACAGCAGCCTTCAAACATCACAAGTTGAGACCATTATAGCAGCTTTATCTTCATAGCCTACGATAGAAAGCATAATTTTATTGCAGAGGGTATCCATTAAAGCAGAAGGAACTATCTTCTGCATATGTCTTTCCATCATTTTGTTACTTCGATGTTGTGTTTGGTGTTAAAAAGTACGCTACAAAATGCCCAGAACACAAAATTTGGCAGCTACTCTGCTTTCTTATGCCTGTCGTATTCACCATTGGGTGTATAAAAGCGATTGCTGAGTCACCGGTGTCCTCCAAACCATAAGATTGTTAGATCGCTTTTTGAACATACTTGTAAGCGTTCATGAGATGTCGTGTGCTATGTATGAGAGAGCGTGTGGTGAAGTTGGATGAAAGGAAATTGTTGTCTGTGTATTTGCATGTTCTCGAATATTACATAGAACAGCATGGTTATTGTTCACATGCAAATACACAGTGAATGTGATGAACGAATGAATGAGATAGATGTATTTGCGAGGAGAGAGATGTGTGTTGTGCATGATGGATGTTCTGGAGGCTGTTCAGACAGGCGCAAGTGAACCGTGCAAAATTGACGTCTATATGTTTTTTCTCTTTCCCACATAGTTGTAAGAAAGAGACATTTTTTTGCGCCGAAGTTTTTAAAAATTTTAAAATTTTCTTGGCGGAGTTTTGACATTTCCTAGTTTTGACACTTGTGTTTTTTTTTCTCGATAAAAGAGACTGTTGTTTGAAAAATAAATGCTCTTTTTCATGTTCCTGAAGCAAAAATACGAAAGTAAATAAATTATTTTTTGAGTTCAGTTTAATTTCTGAGTTTTTTCTTCCCAAATCTGAAGGCAAAATAAACGTCAAAAAAAATCCATCGTGTTCACATTACTTTCAGTCTGAACACGACGGGGTGGCGGAATATCAAAATTGCACGGTTAACTTGCGCCAGTCTAAACACCGTCCTGAACAGCAATATGTACTCAGTTCGGTTCGCAATAATATTGGTGGCGTCACTTGCGATTCAGAAGTAAAAGTAGAAGCACGTATTTTTTGTATAAATAAATCTCAAATAAAATTCTTGACTTTTAGTTCCAAATTATTGGCCATAACAACTCAGAAGTGGGATAGTAACGAAGAAGAATAGAATTAAATAAAAATAAAGGAAAAAAGTGAAAAAAGAAAGACAACACAAGTGAATTTCCAATTGCTAAAAAAAAAAAAAAAAAAAACAAATATGGTGCGCCCAACAAAAGAGCAAATGATCGCAGATTTGCGTGGTTTGGAAATCGATATTCCGTCGACAGCAACAGTTGGTAGTATACGCAAATTACACAAGGCAAATATGCTCACAAGAAATGAACACAGTGAAGAAAATGGACCGGCTAGTGATGATGAAAATGCTGATTCCATTCAAGATGTTAGTGTAGAATTAAATCAACCTTCCGTTTCTCAAGTGAATGTGCCATCAACAAGTGCAAATGTGCCAATCATTAATAACGATGATGCTGAAATCGATAAAACGCTAGAATTATTGCGTAAAAAGCGTGAAATACTGCAATTGCAAGCAGAAATAAATGCACTTAGTGGTCCACGTGAAATGAACCATTCGAATAGATTAACTGATGTTAGTGTTATAGAATCGATGGTTAGCAAATTTAATGCTGATGATGCATATGACGTCGAAAATTGGTTCAATGACCTGGAAGATGCCTGTCATTTGTTACAATTCGACGAACGGTTGAAGTTTGTTGCATGCCGTAGGATGGTAAGCGGAACGGCAAAAGTGTTCTTGCGAACCAAGTGGCCGTCAATTATGATGAGTTGAAAACGGCACTATTGCGTGAGTTTGAAAGGAGATATACGACACAAGAAGTATATCAACAGCTAAGAAATCGGCGAATGCGCAACAACGAAAGTGGCCACCGCTACATTTTGGAAATGCAAGAAATAGCACTAAAAGCAAACGTTCCAGAGACGTTAGTTGACCTCATCATAGATGGAATGTTGGGGCCAGCGGAAATGACGAGTTTATTTTGGACAGCAACAACAATTAGTGAATTGAAACGTCTCAGTGAGAGATATGAGCGAAAACGAGCTCGTTCATCGGCCGTTACACATCGTGTGCCATATCGCGCAGCCACCAGTGGTGCAACAAAAGTGAATACACCTTCCGGCTCTTCTGTTACTTCTGCCACTTCTGCTACTTCCATTACTTCTGCCAATCTTCCGTTAGCGACAGCCCGTTGCTATAATTGTTCACAGTTTGGACATATCAAAGCTCAATGCACGAAGCCAATTCGACCAGAAGGATCGTGTTTCCGGTGTTCATCAACAACACATTTGTACAAAGATTGCCCAAAGCGAGCAGCTACTTCCGTTGCGGCTGTAGTGGAACCATCAGTCAACAGTGATGACGACGCAATTATAGAACAGATGGACTCTCTCCGAATGGTAAGTGTTGCCTTTAGAATAAATGATGGTGAGTGCAGTGAGTTTAAAAAGTATTTTTCTTTATTTGATTCCGGTAGCCCTAAGAGTTTCATACAACAATCAAGAGTGCCACACTTCAGCTCTGACGTTTTATTTGATACTGGCTGTAGGGGATTGGGAAACGTTAAATTGATGACATCCGGTTCCACTAACAGTTTAATTAGAATTGGCAATAAAAATGTTTCCCAAAGATTATTAGTAGTTCCAGATGACCTTCTGTCAATTCCGATCATTTTGGGTCGTGATTTTTTTGGTAAAGCTCAAATTAAACTGATTAGATTTAAGAAAATGTATACTATCGATAAGTTGAAGTCAATGAATAAAAAAGTGCCAAAGCCAGATGTATCAAAAAAACTCACTGCCGTACTCCAATCATTTAACTTATTTTGTAACAGAGACGCATGCTATCCATTTGTTGAGACACCTTGTAAGAGTGAACCCATTGAAACTAAATTAAAGCGAAGTGTTTCCCCTGAGCGTAAATCACATAAGAACATTGAACGGAATGTATCAACTTATGAATTATTAAGTGAAACTCCTTGTGACTTTTCGACTGAAAATAATAGTGAACCTTCCGATAGTGGTTATGACGACATTATGAGTATTGATATAAGTGACGAAACTTCCGAATTAAAACCAAATATTAATAGTAGTCTTCCGAGTGCACAATATGAGATAAGAGAAAAGGTTATTGAGGAAAAGTATATTAGTATACCAGAGAGTGTTAGTAGACCCCTAGATTATGAGGTAAGAATCAATGTGAAGCATGATACACCAATTTCATGTAAACCTCGTCGCCTTTCTCATTATGAACGATTGGAAATTAGAAAAGTATGTGATGAATTATTGGCAGATGGCATTATTCAGCCAAGTAATTCTCCTTATGCTTCCGCCATTGTTCCTGTGAGAAAAAAGGGAGGTGGTATTAGGAAATGTGTAGATTACAGACCCCTGAATTTAATAACAGTGAGAGATAATTACCCTACGACGAATATAGAGGATTGTGTTGACCATTTGGGAGGAAAGAAATTTTTCTCAGTGATTGATTTGAAAGGGGGATATCACCATATGAAAATGCACCCTGATTCAGTAAAATATACTGCTTTTGTTACCCCTGACGGACAATATGAATACTTACGTCTTCCGTTCGGTTTATGCAATGCACCAGCTGAGTTTCAGCGTTTTATTAGAAAAATTTTGGGCTCTTTAATAGAAGATGGGTCTATTGTAGTTTTTATGGATGACATTCTTGTTGCTACCCCTGATTTCGAATCGCATATTAGCATTCTAAGCAACTTACTTAGTGTTTTACGTCAATACGGACTGAAAATACAATTCAAAAAGTGCCGTTTTGCTTTTTACGAGCTTGAATATTTGGGATATTTAGCCAATTCTTCCGGAATCACATTAAGTAATGCCCATTTAATAGATATTGAGAATTTTCCAGAACCAAAAAATAGAAAAGCCATGGAACGTTGTCATGGTTTATTTTCATACTTTCGCCGATTTGTGGAGAATTTCTCTAAGATTGCTCGCCCTATGACTCAATTATTGAAGAAGGATGTACCTTATATATTTGATGACGAATGTAGAAATGACTTCAGAACATTAAAATCAAAACTTATGAAATCACCAGTGCTAGTGATATATAATCCTATACTTCCGAAACTGAATTGCATTGTGATGCTAGTGCAGCTGGATTTGGTGCAGTGCTTATGCAAAAACAAAGTGATGGGAAATTTCACCCAGTGTCATATTTTTCAAAAACTGCATCACCAGCAGAGTCCAGGCTGCATAGCTATGAATTAGAAACGCTGGCAATTGTTTATACTTTACGACGATTTCACGTTTATGTGCAAGGTCTTCCGTTCAAGATAGTGACAGACTGTAATTCTTTGGCAGGCACGCTTCAGAACAGAACGAATTCCGTTAAAATTGCTCGATGGGCATTGTTTTTAGAAAACTATAACTATACGATTGTGCATAGAGCGGGTACATCAATGGGACATGTTGATGCATTGAGTCGCATGAATATGGTAGCATACGTCAGTGAAGCTGACTTAGACTTCCGATTACAGTTAACACAGAGTAGAGACGCCCAAATTGCCGATATTATGCAGAGATTAGAGGAGGGTGAAGTGAGTGATTTTGAATTACAAGATGGAGTTGTATATCATGTGTCGCCAAATGGCCATTTGCAGTTATATGTACCAAATGAAATGGTGAATAATGTGATTAGAGTGATACATGAAAAAATTGGACATTTGGCAGTAGATAAATGTTGTTGGCAAATCAAAAAGAATTATTGGTTTCCGTATATGAAATCGCGTTTGAAAAACTTCATTGCAAATTGTATCAAGTGCATTTATTATTCCGCTTCCGCTAATAACAATGCTGCAACATTGCATTGCATCCCGAAAAAACCAATTCCGTTCGACACAATTCATATTGACCACTTGGGGCCTCTTCCGTCAATTAAATCAAACAAAAAGCATCTATTAGTGGTGACGGATGCATTCACAAAATACTGCCGCCTATATCCTTCTGCTACTACTAATACACGTGAAGTGCAGTGTGCATTGACAGATTTCTTCCGCCATTATGGTAGACCAAGACGATGTATAAGTGATAGAGGCACTTGTTTTACGTCAAATGAGTTCGCAACCTTCCTAGAACAGAATAATATTGTGCATGTCAAGGTGGCATCGGGTACTCCTAGAGCCAATGGGCAAGTAGAGAGAGTGAATAGAGTGTTAGGTCCAATGCTGAGCAAATTGTCTGAATCATTATCACATGGTGACTGGGTGAGTCAGCTCCCAGGTATCGAATATGCATTGAACAATTCAGTGCATAAAACAACTGGGTTCTCCCCTTCGCTGTTATTATTCGGTGTTGAACAGCGAGGTGTTATTGTGGATGAACTAACGGAGTATTTAGAAGATAAAACTGATGTGGAAAATGTTAATTTGGCAGAGATTAGGGACATAGCACATAATAGAATTGTAAAAATGCAGGAACAAAGTACAAAGTATTTCAATGAAAAGCACAGAGCAGCTCCCAATTATGAAGAGGGAGATTATGTTGTGATAAAAAATGTCGACACAACTTCCGGTTCAAATAAGAAATTAATTCCGAAATACAAGGGCCCTTACGTAATTCATAAGAAACTTCCGAATGACAGATATGTGATTAGAGACGTGGATGGGTGTGGAATAACACAAATGCCATATAATGGTATTTTAGAATCATCAAAACTAAAACCGTGGGTAGACTCAACATTCGATAGACCTGTGTCTCATGACGAGGCAACACTTATAAAATTAGAAATTGAACCTGTAGTTAACTTTGATAATAATGATGTAATTAATACTGATGATCAGGGTGAGACCCTAATTTTATGAAAATGTTGTATGAACACCCTGAAATTGTTGTCTGTGTATTTGCATGTTCTCGAATATTACATAGAACAGCATGGTTATTGTTCACATGCAAATACACAGTGAATGTGATGAACGAATGAATGAGATAGATGTATGTGCGAGGAGAGAGATGTGTGTTGTGCATGATGGATGTTCTGAACAGCAATATGTACTCAGTTCGGTTCGCAATAATATTGGTGGCGTCACTTGCGATTCAGAAGTAAAAGTAGAAGCACGTATTTTTTGTATAAATAAATCTCAAATAAAATTCTTGACTTTTAGTTCCAAATTATTGGCCATAACATACTATAACTTCTGTAGACAATTGTTAGTAGAAACCAAAATCGAAATTTCATTCCGATTCATTACAATTCGATTCGATCCGGCAGTGGAAACGGGGCATATAAATTATTTGCCATTTCTGCAGTGAAATGGCAGTTCGTTCATATTGTGGTTTTTTATTGTGAACTTGTCTCATACGCAACGTGAAGTAGCTTTCACGTTTATTTACATTACATAACGTCTACCTTGTGCCAAAAAGCAAAAGAACGATTTTTTTTAATTGTCAAAAGCAGCTGTTTTGAAATAATAATCGAATACCTAGACTAGACTTCCTACTTATCGTTCTTTTGCCGGTCTCAGCTCATTAAATAAATAAAGTTCTTTAAAATAATTCAATTCAAAATGTTAAGACAAATCTCTCTTTCAACATTTAAAACATCATTCCAATATCGATCAATGTCTTGTGTTGCAAAAAGTCTTAAATACACTGAGTACGGAGAGCCGGCTGATGTCCTCAAAATATGTGAAGTTCAAATCCCTGATCCGAATGATAACGAGGTCTTGGTAAAGACTATAGCGGCTCCAATCAATCCGGCTGATATAAATACTATTCAAGGTAGGTACCAATCATACATTCTATACAAAATTAAGAATCTTAACAGACAAATATCCTAGGTAAGTATCCAGTAAAACCACCACTTCCGGCCGTTGGTGGCAATGAATTTGTAGCTGATGTAGTAAGTGTAGGGAAAAATGTAAAAAATCTACAGCCTGGTGATCGAGTTGTACCATCAACAACTGGCATTGGTACATGGACATCTCATGCAGTCTATCCTGCCAATGATCTTATGAAAATATCCAGTAAAATTGGAATCGCCGAAGCGGCCACCATCACAGTAAATCCATGTACTGCTTATAGAATGTTGAAGGATTTTATTCAAGTTAAGGCAGGTGATACGGTTATTCAAAATGGTGCCAACAGTGCTGTGGGTCAAGCGGTTCACCAACTGTGTAAAGCTTGGAATATATCTTCAGTGGGTGTAGTCCGAAATCGTCCGGACATAGGTGATCTGAAAGAATACCTTAAAAGTCTTGGAGCAACTGAGGTTTTCACCGCAGAGGAAATTCGCAAGACAGATATTTTTAAGTCGAAGCTTAAGAAACCCAAATTGGCTTTGAACTGTGTCGGAGGCAAAAGCTCTACGGAAATAGCACGTTATCTGGATTCAAAAGGCTTTCATGTCACCTATGGTGGAATGTCTAGAGAGCCAGTGATAGCTGGGACAGCTTCATTGATTTTTAAAGATCTCTCATTTGTAGGTTTTTGGATGACAAGATGGACCAAGGATAACCTCGGTAGCGAAGAAAGAACAAAAATGTTTTCGGAAATTTGCACTCTTATGGAAGATGGAAAATTTACTGCACCAGTGCATGAAATAGTTCCATTGGAATGTTACAAAGAAGCTGTTACGGCCGCGTTGAGCTTTAATGGTTTTACCGGAAAAAAATTTATCTTAGACTTCCAAAACTGATAGTTGATTCGACTAGGTTATCACCGGCTGCCTTGTGATGATTAAAAGCCGAGCTACTCTCGTTTAATTATAATTGTCGATGATGTATATCATGCTAGTAACGTTGTTTTATTGTTGATATCACCATTTAATGAAATAAATCTGGTGGTGAAAAATAAACTTGTCAAATATATAAAGTTTTCTATTTAATTGCAATGGCTAGAAAGAGTTTAATTCCCCAAATTGATCCCGAGTGATTTCAGGAGGCGAATGATACAATTTGAGTGAGACCTGAAAAGACACTAGCAGACCAAGGGTTCAGTTAGGTCCCTATTATGAGTAGCGAATCGAGTGTTCGATTGGAAGCGAATGTTTTTGCGAGCTTCTTTTATTATAGGTTGAAGAATCAAAAACTTGTTAAAACTTTTTTTTTGTCGTTTATGGTATGTCAGATAAGAGAATGAACGAAGTTTAATGATAATTATCAAATAAATGAGTTTCTCTAAAACATTCGCTTCCAGTCGAACGTTCGATTCGATACTCATAATAGGGACCTTATTGTGGCGATGAAGAAAACAATTAAGAAAAAAATGAGTGAAATTTTTGTCATTCGACCCATTTACGTAAAGGAAAAATAAAAAGAAAGTAAGAAAAAATACAACACGTTCTTACCAGTATTCAAAGGTAAACGATCATGCCAGGATTTCAAAAAAAAAAAAAAAAACAAAGGCAGGAAAATTTAATATACATATTCCAGCCGCTTAGTGATGGTGACATAAAACCCGCTATCAGGGAATGCTGAAATTAATGAAAGTTGCAGGCGGCCTTGATGCCTGACTGGTTAAGATATGTAGATGCAGTCAACTTGAAAGGAGCTGTACGGAGCCATGGCTGTTCAAGCATAACTGTAAAATACGTTTGAACCTGTAGAATGAAGATGAGGGATGCACACTGCTTCATCAAAAACTCAAAGTATGCGTTTTCAATAAAGGTTTTCCGCAATGTAATCGTGCATGCGTAATTCTATGACCTGTAATCAATCCATAAGAAAACTCTCCTTGAAATTCATTCTTCCTTTTTTTATAATGAAAATCTCAAAACTTCAACTGCTTAAAAAAATTTTTTTTAAAACTTTAATATGTGAAAAATGGTTACAAGAAGTTACACCTAACGTAAAACGGGGTCATTTTGCTAGTGTAGAGGTCCATTTGAGAAATTAACAAAAAAAATTTATTATCTTGCGATTCTCGTTCAGAACGAAATTGCCGTTATTTACACAAACATTATAATCTTCTTGCAGTTATCCCTTACCATTTGTGACCAACATAAGATTTTTTTCACAGTTGTATTTCTTGGATCAATCTTAAACAAATAATTGCTAACTTTGCTCGAAATCTTCAATAAAAGGCAATTTAAGGGATTACGTGGGTTTACCGATTTCATAAAACCGATTTTTTTTTATGATCTTGTAAAATTCTACAACATCTCTAGAATAATGCTAAAAATATTCAAGATGATCAGTAATAGTTTTAAGGATTCAGCCTATATCGGTGGACGAGATTTCTCGAAAACTATGAAACTGATCTCGATGAAATTTGACACAGGTCTTCGAAATACAATCAACATGGATTTCAGCAAAGGAATTTTAGCTTTTTCGGTTATAACTATTTTTACAGAAAGAATGAAGAGATAATTATGTAATAATGCCTGCCAAAAATTTATTATTATTTTTTTTTCCTTCCTTCCTTAACTGAAATTGTTGATTTGTTTTCACCCCAGATGTATCTATGGACTTACAAGCGTACTGGATGATATCTTGACTCTCTATAGTGCTACATAAGTACACATTTTTTTATAGTCTGCCGCACGATATGCGGACTAAAAGTTCTCATAATCTAAAGTACCACAATGTATTGTGCGACGTCCATTTTACCTTATCTATGCAAGTACAAAGCCTCTTCACAGTTCACATCACATACTTCCTGCATTCAATAAATAGCGGCATTTGTCGATGCAATAAGTTAGACCACTGTAGGACCAGAGGTAGGGCGGGTGAGTCAGCAAGTTTATTATAAAGTATTGAAGCTTTAACTAAACTAGTTTAACTTTTCAATCTATCAGATTACCAGCAACTCTGTAAAATAATAAAAATAAATGAGAGAAATTCTTTTTGAAATTAGCTCTTAAATGTATAAACTCCATGATTTTATTAATTTCGCAAGACTTGCCAATTATTCGCATGAAGCGATAGTGCCAAATGTAATCACACTACTGCAACCACGTGAGCATCAACGTACCAAAGTATGTATTTAATAAACAATAATCAAAATTCAAAATCAATTTAAAAAAAAAATATTTTCTTAAAATAAAATAATGAGAAATAGTTTAGTTTAGTTTAATTTATTTTTTTTTGCCAAAGTAAGACAACATTAAAAAAATAAGAGTTACATATAACAGTTTTAAACTATTATATTGTCTGGGTTATCCACAAAATAAATGGGGTCCGTTTTCCAGATAATTGTCAAAGCTTGACAAGGATGTTCGAAGTCTTTTGAAGTTTGTGATGCATCAATCAAGTAGAAAAAAATGATGGTTTATACATAAGTTCTACTTGTGTACTCACCCGCTTCGTCCCAAACACCCAAAAAGTCTTTCTTTGCTTTTTTCTGTCATAAAAGTGGCGGATCTTACGAGTTTTTATAAGTCCCTCTCCTGCAAAAATTTATCCAAACATAGCACTGGCACTTTCTTGTAAATATACATTGAATTCAAATTTATATCTTAACACTATATTATAAAAAGGAAACGTTTTTTCGTTTGTTGGTTGGTATTGAATAGGCTCCAAAACTACTGAGTTGATTTGAATGAAATTTAGCGATGGTTGAAATTAACACGAGTCATATTTCATCCTCATATTCCTTCGGTAACGGAAAGAGGAACGTTGATGTGATTTTCTTGTATTGAATAGGCTTCAAAACTACTTGGCTGAGTTGAATAATATATGCATCAGTTATGGTCTAGAGCCTGAGAAATGACATAGGCCATATTTCTGCGGGAAATGAACAGTAACGGCAACAAAACTATGAGCTAAGAAAATACTAAACGAACTTCAAAAATTCTTTCACCGTTAGAGTGCTTTATTATTCCATAATAGCAGGGTCTGTATTTCACCCCATATTCCCACGGGAACGGGAACGTTACTGGCAACTAAGAAATACCGAACTGATCTCAAAAATTCTTTCACATTTAGAGTGCTTCAAGTAGGATGGACTATATATTTGCTAGTTCCTCTCGAAAGGTGACCTCACGGTCTTGCTGCAAAATAATGGTATGTGTGCAATCTGCAATGTTATATTTTTATAAGCTCATTTTAACAAACATTTTTGTCTTCACTGAGAGTACATGGTAGATGAATGTCACAAAGCCAGAAACATCTTGAAATGCGTTTCCTTACGTTTCATTTTTGGATAATTATTACAAAAACTGGAGCCTGAACTTTTTTCCAGTTTTTTTCACAACATACTTTTTGTTTAGAGAGAAACAGAAACAGTAAAATGTCCATTTTCGTTGCTTCCTTATCTAGTACAGCTGCGATAATTTTTGCTTACAGTCTATATTCGCGAATATGTGTTTTACCCATCCTTTTTTCCCATTAAAGAACAAAAACGATAAAATAATAATCAACAAAAATAAGTGCAAAACACTCTTTGTCTATACTACCAATTTTTATGGAACTCACTCCATCTCAACCTATATGTACGCATTGTTTACATATCATAGTACCCTAGCAACTTCATATGTGCTGCAAAACCGTTCCAATCATAGTTTCGTATTAGCAGTCGAGTAAACAATTCTATATCCAGTACTCCTAAAATCGTTGCAGAGCACTGTTCTATGCTTATTATAATTTATTGATTTTGAGAGTGTCCTTCAACGCACTGAAAAAAGAAATAATAAAGGAAAACAATATGACTCCAGAAGCGAACGTGTTCCTCGTAGTCAACCTTGGATGTGAAATGCTGTATGTCATTGATCAAAGGCTAAAGGCACAAAAAATCTCTGAAGAAAAGTCCACAGAAGGTCTACTAAAATCGATTTTAAATGCTAAAGAATTTTTCAATAACAATTTATTTCAAACTTTTATAGTTGTTCGTGATATAACAAGTGTCTTATTGGATCCTAAATTTATAGAACGCCTCATCATAGGCAGCCAACAGCAAAAAAGTCTCATCACTGCTGAACACTGCAAATTTATGCTTAGCGATATCGCATGTTGTTCCTTAATGCGACTCGATGACGCTTCCATGGGCAAGCTTTGGAACTTGATGACAATGATTTTCAAATGGCAAATGTTTGTGGCAAAACATCCACAGCATTTACTGGACATCACGTTCAGACATTTGGATGGAGCAGGAAAAATGCATCCTGAGGTTAAGAAATCTATTCTAGTGGACTATACAAAGAACACACTTTTGGATTTCTGGAATTCCAGTGGCGAAGCAGTTCAGATTGGAATTTACATGACAATCAAAAGTTGGCTTGAATGTTTTAATGTTAAAATTTCTCTTCTCCTTCGACTGGGTTTTCAAGCGTTGGACTCGAGCTTTTACAAGGACCCTAAAGAGAGTTTCTTTGAGGAGTTTTCTAACGGGACAGGAGACAACATTTATGTAAAAAGTATGGAATTAGCTGCAACACGCAGAGCACAACAAGAGGAGGCACAGGTAAATCGAATGGATAATCTACAAACACAGTTGAACGTGTGTTCTGGCCCCGAAGAATCAAAGAAGAATATTTTCTTTGATGATGTTCAGCTTGAAGTTGAAAGTTCACCATCGGCTGAAGCCACCACTGATGCAGCTTTTGTAAAGTTAAAACCTCTTTACAATCCATCAACAAGCTGGGAAGGTTTTGTTGCACAGAGAGGCATTCAAAGTGGGTCTTCATCATCGGCAGTTGGTGCTGAAATGGATTTTCGCACGCTGTTGACCAAGGGCAAATGAATGCTTTGCTGTTTGCCAACAGTGAGAATTTCTTCACCTGTTGTAAGCTTTAACGATTCATGTGAGAAATCAGCAATAAAAAGATACATATACATAAGGATTTTTGTTAGTTTGGCAGAAGGGTCAATTTTTTTTATGAAAATAAAGATTTTTTGGTGACTTAGAAACAACGATCAACAAATCCACATCGTGCAGTTAAAATGTAAGAAAGAATGAAAGTGCCATTTTCAAAAGTATTGATTCTTGATTGACTGAATTTCCTGTTTTTAAGTAAGATTTATTGAAAGACCTGCTCTTGATCGATCTAGAGCACAAAAAGGCAGCGGTATTGGTGTTTAATGAAAATTTTTCTGCTCGGAGCAAGAATGTTTTGTTTTGTGTTGTTGTGTTTAGAGCAGCATTTTTACAGCACCTCGTTTTCAGTAGGTGGAGATGCAAAAAATACTGCCTCAGAGCAGAAGAATTTCTATATTGTAAAGATTTGTTTTCAACATGCACTTTGTGTGCTTACTGTAATTTCTAATCTAGTCCGGGCTCTTTACTTGTCAAAGATAAGAATATTTGCTATATTTGTATATATTTAGCTCCAATATTTTCGTTTAACAGGCATTTATTCAAGAAAAACAAAGCATACACAATGTGTAGTTTACTCAAGCACAGACATTTTCAAATGATCGGTTATGCAGATCTTGACATTCACTATACAAAATAACTGAACAAATTTGAAACTCGAACACGAGTAACTGCCCAAATTGGAATTGTGGCAGTTATTTTGCCGGTCTAAGCTAAAATTTTGTATTTCTTTTCTTTCGTTAGTAATATATGTCCCTATATATGCTTAGATTTTTAAAACTACGCAACGGATTTTGATGCTGTTTTTTTTTTTTAATGAATAGAGTGATTCAAGAGGAAGGTTTATATGTATAAGACATGCATATTATAGCAGAGAAAGCTGAGAAATTTAAAGATTTGTAATGTGATGTCGTAACAAATATATTTTTCTGCGCTTACATTGCGAACGCTGACTAAACCTTACGAGATAGATCAAATTTATTTCCTACAGAATGTTATAGCTTAAAAAGCAATAAAAAAGTCCGCGACAGCATATGTTTACCTCCTAAGGATAACCCACAGTAACCATTTTTATCTTTTACATATTACAAAAAAAAATATGGATTATTTACCAAGCTGTTTTAAACGATACAGCATAATTCCTTATCCAATTAAGTAGGTATTGGGTGACCACGGCGTGGGAAAATTTTGGATGGTATGGTGCCCTTGAATTCGTTTGAGGTCACCGCGGTGTTTATTTAATGGGATGTTAATGGGGTGTTTAATGGGTGTTTAATGGGTTTATGTTTTGTTTGAGGTGGCCGCCGCTGCGCTATGGGTGATTTTGGAATTTAATTTAAATTGAAATAAAAATGCAGACTGCCGAGGCTGAGATTTGAACCGGGGCCTCTGGCGTGTCGCGCGTGTGACAGATGCACTAGGCTATCGGGGTAGTTGAAGTTTGATGTGTAAAAAGTCTACTTATGCGTACAAAAAAGTTATTTATAGAATCTTTTGGTATGTTGAGGCTTATAAAAAGTGTGACGGTTGGTGGTGGTTTGAATTTGTTTTTTTGTTTAGCTTTAAGATAGAGAATTTGTCACGATCGATTTTTGGTTGTGCATTGATTGTGGATGAACAGCATGTCATTTTACAGCTTATCATGAGGTTTCTTTCTTTCAGGCATAGACACTGTTAGTTGTTCTATTTTTAGATTTTGTTGAAGGGAATTGTGACTTGGGAGTATCGTTTTTGCGTATTGTGTTTGATGGACTGGGAGGGGAAGTAAAATATGAAAGGAAAGATTATGATGACAATGTATGTAGGGTTTTTTTGTTGTGAATTTCGATGGGTTGATATGGTATGGTAGCCAGAATGTGTAGGTAGAGAATTTCGAGCGATGTTCGATTGTGCATAGATTGCGTATTGTCAAGAAGATGCTCTGCAACTTAACTTGACCTAGAATTGCATACAAACAGCGAGTGGCCGTTGGTTGCGGATTTTTATTTTTTACTTTGGGGGGTTAGATTTCAGAACTGAAAATTTGAATTTGAAAAATAATATGTCGGCTATTAGTTGTTCTATTTTTAGATTTTGTTGAAGGGGACGCCGCGCCGCGTGCTGCAGCAAAGAAGTCATTTTACAGCTTATCATGAGGTTTCTTTCTTTCAGGCATAGATACTGTTAGTTGTTCTATTTTTAGATTTAGATTTCAGAACTGAAAATTTGAATTTGAAAAATAATCTGTCTTCTGTTAGTTGTTCTATTTTTAGATCTTGTTGAAGGGGATTGTGACAAAAACATGCTGCTAAGATGTTAAATGACATGCTCATGCACAATGTTGAATGTTATAAAAAGTGTGTGTGACGGATGGTAATGGATTGAATTTTGAATGGTTGACTATGTTTGAATAATCACAAAAGTCGGTTAGTGGTGGCTGCTTACTCTTTTAAATTTTGAATTGTAGATTTTATGAAAGAGGATCTGGTAATGTTGATGCATTTGATCGTTGAATGTGGATCTGGCATTTCAATGGAGCTGATGGGGGGTTGATAAATATAAGGAAGTATTTATGTGTCTTAGCATGCACAAGTGGAAAAAAATATTATTTTTATGCCTACAATTAATATAAAACTCAATTTGTTTGTTATCAGTAAAAGTAATAATTTATTTCCTTATGTAGGTATTGAGATTACATAGTTTAGTTTTTCTTAAATTTCTTAGGAATCCATGAGTTGTGTTTGGATGAAAACCCAAGCCATTTAACAAATATCTGATTTTTTTTCGTTTGAAGAACTTTTTCAATTAGGAATGTGTCGGGAAATCTTGTTTTTTGTAGTTCAAGTTCGTAGAATCCACCCTTAATTGGGGTACCTTCATAGTCTTCTAGTAGATATGTGACAGGATTTGTATGTTGCACTTTGATTATTTTGAAGATTTCCGTTGTCCAATTCGGTGTGTATCCTTTATCAAATACATGTTTGTATTTACTTATTCTTACGAAATCTCCAATTCTAAATTTCGGGGGAATATGAATTTTTATATGATTATATACTTTTGAGAGTAAATGCCTTTCATTTGCAGCATTTACCTCGGATGGTTTTATTTTGATTGTTCGATGAATAGAATTATTATATTTTTTAGTAAGCATATCTATTAAACCAATCCACCGATATGAACCACTTGCACTGAATTCCTTCCACATAAGTGTTTTTAAGGTACGATTAAATCTTTCAACAATAGATGCCTTAAGTGAAGTAAATGATGAATAATGATTGATTTTATATTTTTTCATGAGACTTTGAAAAGAGGCGTTGAAAAATTCTTTCCCATCATCAGTTTGTAAGTTTTTGGGGGTACGTGTATCTTTACTGAAAATATGTTGCATAGCAATAGTGACATTGTGCCCTGTTTTGTTTTTGATGGGAACTGTCCAAGCAAACTTGGAAAATGTATCAATAACCGTGAGAAGATATCGGAAATTTTCATTAACATTTGAATAGACACCCATTTCAACTAGATCAGCTTGCCATAAATCATCTTATCCCTTAATAATAACTCGCCTTTTTTTTAAAATTCCTCCGAGCAGGTTTATGTAATTCATTGACAACATCTCTTTTACTCATCTTTCTTTAAACTGATTGAAAAGAAAAAAAACATTTCATTCTTATATTTGTTTATTTTGTAATCTTTTATATAATAATATCAATTTTTTCATTCTTAATAATTTATTCTCAAGTATATAGCAAGCACATGTGTCTGGGCCTTCCTTACATTGATTCGAAGACCATGGGCAATTGATAAAATGACATCCATTGACAGACTCTGACGGTGATACACCTTCAAACTGGTTCAAAAAACTCATAGTGTTCAGAAATTCCTC
This sequence comes from Melanostoma mellinum, assembly GCA_914767635.1. NCBI lineage: Eukaryota > Metazoa > Arthropoda > Insecta > Diptera > Syrphidae > Melanostoma > Melanostoma mellinum. Next base: position 146,980,405 of record OU612058.1, read on the forward strand.
ATAATGTTCCTCTAATAAGATATTCTGATTATGCTTAAGCAAGTTTAAAATATCTTCAATAATCAAAGTATATTTAATGTTAGACATAACGAATGAATTGTGACTTGACACTATGGTGTCTATAATTAAACTGATTTTACTTTCCAGTTGCTGAATCTTTCACCACAATATATGCATTTTTTAAAAACTGTTGTCGTAAATGATGGATTTCGTTTTGAAAGCTTCGCTGCATGTGCTCAATTTTTTCATCGACATAGGTTTTGGAAGTAGCGTCTCTCTTATCATAGGGTTCCTGAATATTTTGTAATCTTTTCAATTTTAAATCGTAATCTCCAGCTTCTGTTTTGAAGAATCCTTCGCCAGGTGGTCCTGGTATACCTTGTGGACCCCGCTCTCCCTGCAATCCTCGCGGCCCAATCCTTATTCTAGCTCTATTGGTAAAACGACCAAATTTGTCTTTACTCATAATATGTCTTTATACAATTATGTTTTTCTCTTTTAATTCTTCAACAATTGAGACAATTTCATTAGAGTGATTATTATTCCCTGCTTGTTGTGACCCGATTAAAAGCTTCAATCGATCTACAAGTTCATTCGGATCATCCCAATATATAAAGTCTTTCTTCATGCTTGATAATGTCATTAATCCACTTCCTAATGATGGTGTGGTATTCGCAAATAAATGTTTTATTATGTTGTATTTAGCACCACGATTACCTCGTACTTGTTTCTCTGAATCATGGGAATCTCTATGCGAATTGGTATCCGTTAATATAGTTTTATAGTTGTTTAAGTCTTCACTATTATATATTTTTTCGTTTGGTCTTTTCATGAATAGGAGCTCGTATAATCCATGTGTCCCTTTAAAGTTCTTAGTTTTTACATGTATATCATTTCCTTGAACTTTGAACTCACCATCTCCAATATATAACTTTCCATTTTTCAAGTATATACCATATATATTATCAATTAAATTGGAATTGTTAATAAATAGATCCAGATATTTTTTAGGAATGTCGGAAAATTCTTCATGAGATAACTGCTCTGCAAAATTCCGATGCTTAATGCGTTGACTTTTTCTAGTCTTCGAAAGTTCTAAATGGGTTCTTGGAGTACTATTATTGTTATCTGTAATGGCGTAACTAATGGAAGGTGACGGTGTAATAAATTCTTCTTCCTTTTTAGTGGGTCCAATTTTCTTTGTAGAACTTTGAAAAATATTTTTCTCATGATCTTCCTCTTGCTTAACTAATTTATTAAGTGGAGTAGTAATTGGTCTTAAAGCATCCTCTAATTGAGTTTCGTAAGCTTCTTTACCCCGTTTAAGAGCTTTGTATTTTTTTCGTAGTGCTTCTGTGGTTTTAATAAGTTCTTGTTTAAGTTTCACATCTATATGCATCATTTTTATTTGTTTGCTTTTTTATAAAAACAATCCGTAAATAAGGTTCGTATACATCGAAATAATCGAATTAATGGATTTAAGTTAAGAAAGATATTACAGGTACTTGTCTTAATTGATGAACTTTGATCATTGAACTGTGTGAATCGATTTTTAACTGTAGTATTGTGTTCATTAAACTGTAACGAAGTGTTCTCATAGAACATTTCTGCACATATGACACAAAATGATAATGTGTTTTGTTTTATAGGGAAGGGGTAAGACCGCTTTAAACAGAACTTTAGAAAAGGCTCCGAACAGCTTCAAAACGCTTTTTAAACAGCTCGTAACAGCTCCAAACCGCTTTTCAAACAGCCGCAAACAGCTTCAAACCGCTTTTCAAACCGCTCCGAACAGCTCGTAACAGCTCCAAACCGCTTTTCAAACAGCCCCAAACAGCTTCAAACCGCTTTTCAAACCGCTCCGAACAGCTCGTAACAGCTGCAAACCGCTTTTCGAACTTTTGAACTGTATATTTACACTGTATTTAGTTTCAGAAAACTATCAAAGCCTTTCCTATAACGACCTTTGTTCAAAGACATATCTTTATCAATAACTAAAAAACCATGTTTAATGTTCCAACATTCAGCACATAATTTTTGAAATGTTGAAAACGACATATCTGAATTAACATGATCATTGTAGATATGTTTTAAGTTCAATATCATCCTGTTTAAAGACGATTAGAAAATTAGCATTGTCTCTAATTAAGTGTTTGGGTATTCTGGTATATGTCTGGCACAAATAAAAACTATCAATATTATGATGTCGCCCCATGCTGAAGTATGTTCGAATAGTGTCTTGTTTTTCACAGGCAATATCATCAAATATAAATATAGAGTTTGGTTTAGCTTCTTCAGGTGGTATAACTTCACTGTTATTGGAAAAAGTAAAGAACCCCATATGCTTTATTGGTTGGACGGCTCTTCGTAGAAATTCATATTTTGGCTGTTGTAAAGATTTTGAATAAATATATATATTTTCAAATTTCAAGCCATTTGGATGTTGTAGCAAAGTCATCATTACATTAGTTTTTCCGCAATTTGATGGACCTGTTATCAAACCTCTTATGCTATTGGGCAATAATATACTGTGCTTTTTTGTTTCAATTCTTTTAACCAAATCCATGTTTTTTATTGGTAGCTGATGTTGTTGTTTTATGAATCGCATGATGACAAAAACTAAATGATTTTCCCATATATATCAAGGTTTTATTGAAAAAATGTCATAACATTATTAGTGACCTCTGCAAATCGTTGTATATGTACCTAATAAAATGATAGATTTTTCTAATCAACCTAATAGTCAACGAAAAATTGTGAAAGGAGAAGGTTTATTGAATTCTGTAATTAATAAACTACCATTTGAACTTCACTTACCAGGTTACCAGTACTGTGGGCCTGGAACAAAATTGGAAGAACGTTTAGCTAAAGGCGATCCTGGGATAAACTTACTTGATCAAGCTTGTAAACAGCACGATATTTCATATTCCAAATTAAAGAATACACCTGAACGACATATAGCAGATAAAATTTTAGCTGAAAAAGCTTGGCAAAGAGTTAAATCAAAAGACGCAGGTATAAGAGAACGAGCAAACGCATTATTAGTCACCAACTTGATGAAAGCTAAAGTAAAGTTTGGAATGGGTGTAACTGATAAAAAAACTAAAAAGAGCAAGTGTAAGCTCACATTTAACAAATCAATTAAAGATGTGGGAAAAATTGTTATTACTAAAAAACCCTACAATTTAAACAGTGCTATTAAAATAGCTTTGTCAGCGGCTAAGAGAATAATTAAGAGAAACAAAAATATTAAGACACCAAGAGTTATATCTGTACCTAAATCAGGTGGAGTAGTACCATTCCTTGTTCCTCTTTTTGCAGGACTTTCAGCACTAGGTGCATTATCTGGAGGTGCTGCAGGTATAGCTAAAGCTGTGAATGAGGCTTTTAATGCTAAAAATGATCTAGAAGAAAAGAAACGTCATAATACAAAGATGGAATCTATTGCAATGGGTAATGGACTACATCTAAAACCTTATAAGAAGGGTCTTGGACTATTTTTACATGTGCAACCAAAAAACTTTTAGATTCGCTACCCAAACGTGCATTGAATGAATTGGATATAATTCATTTTGCAAAAATGAATATTCCTCATTTTCGTGGTGTTTTTATGCGAGATAATTTACCCCGGTATAAGCCATGGAAAAATGAATGTGGAATCGTTAATCTAGATTCTTTAAAAGGACCAGGAACACATTGGGTAGCATATTGTAAAAAAGGCAAACTAATTGAATATTTTGATAGTTTTGGGAATCTTCAACCTCCTATTGAAGTAATTCATTATTTAGGTTTAAATATCAAATACAATTATACTAAGTACCAAGATTTCAATACCACTAATTGTGGTCATTTATGTTTGAAATTCTTATATGATTGTTACTTCTAATAAATATAAAGATTATTTTTTGAAAAAATATTCATTGTTTATTTCATCGTCATGGCATTGACACTTACACTAAGTGGGGAAAATTCCTATCTATCAGCTGAATATTTCCCACCATTAAACTTGAATAGGGATTACGTTTGTGGCCTCGTAGATTTTCAAACATATAACTCAATTCCAAATGTGGATGAACGAAACAATTTGTTCCATATTGGAGAAAACGAAATCGAAATTCCAGTAGGATCCTATGAAATAGATGACATTGCGTTCTTGATTTCTAAGACATTAATAAAGTAAACGTCATAAGAATTGAGTGCAACATAATTGCTGGTTCCTATTTCAATAATACTCCTGTACACACTATTCATGAATTTTCACCGGAAGCAGGAGCAGGGTATAAATCATAGAGGTTCCAAAAAATGTCATCTATTTACCTGTGAACGTTAAGCAAATAACTTCTTTATCATTAAGGCTTGTAGATCAAGACGGTGATCTAATAAATTTTAGAGGAGAAACAATAACCATTCGATTACATTTAAAACCGAAATCAACGTAATGTTACTCTATAATAATTATATATCTGACATCAAAGTTGATCATTCAATTAGTTCTGAAAAGACGTCAAACCGATCAAGATCAAGATTGTCTCTTGAAAACAAAGCATTTCTACTATCACTAGGATTTGTCCTGAAAGAATAAAAAGAAAAAATAATAATAAAATGAGTCAAATACTAAATATTAGTCACTGTCCTAATTATGATAATAGCATTACAAAATTTGAGTATCATAGTTATTCAGCATTTCTTCAATCCTTCAATACCAGTGATGAAATACGTATCCCTATACAACAGCAGGATCTGTGCATTTTACCCAGTGAAAGTTTCATTTATGTAGAAGGAAGTCTGACAAAAGCAGATGGCGGAGTTTCTTCCACAGCAAAACTATGTAACAATGCTATACCATTTCTTTTTGAGGAAATACATTATGAACTCAATGGTATCGATATTGAAAACAATAAAAATGTTGGTATTACAACATTATTAAAAAATTTTATATCATTAAATGAGAATGAAAGTAAAAGTTTGGAAAATTCTTCATGGACTGGAAAGGATAGTATTTCACTTTCATCGGGTAGTTTTAACTTTTGCATTCCATTGAAAAATCTTTTAGGATTTGCTGAGGATTATAAGAAAATTATTATAAACGCAAGACATGAATTGATTTTAATTCGAACTCGAACTGATGAAAATGCCTACATTAATACAGAAAAAGAAAATTTAAAAATGGCAATCCATAAACTACAATGGAGGGTTCCTCACATTACCTTATCCGATTCCAATAAATTAGTACTATTGAAACAAATTCAATCGAAAGTCGAAACCAATTAAAATGCATTTTAGAAATTGGGAAATGTATGAATATCCTACTCTACCTACTAACACGGATCATGTGTGGACAGTTAAAACCTCAACACAACTTGAAAAACCTAGATATATTATAATTGCACTACAAACAGCGCGTAAGAACTATCTAAACAAAGATGCTAGTAAATTCGATCATTGCGATGTTAGCAATGTGAAAGTATATTTGAACTCAGAAGCATATCCTCGTGAAGATTTAAATTTGAAGTTTAATCTAAATCAATATGCTATTCTCTATGAGATGTACAGCAAGTTTCAACAATCATATTATCAGAAGCCACCACTACCACTCTTATCTCCACAAGAATATAAAGACATTGCTCCAATTATGGTTATTGACTGTTCTCGTCAAAATGAATCAATTAAAAACGGACCTGTCGATGTAAGAATTGAACTCAAAACGTCCACCCCTGTTCCAGATTTAACAACAATGTATTGTCTTATTCTTCACGATCGTATAGTTGAATACAATCCAATGACAGGAGAAGTTCAAAAGCTTATCTAACACGTGACAATTTGTATACCTTTTTCAATAATAAAATATTTTATTACTCTATAAAAAACATGGTGGTTTATTTTATTTATATTTTTATTTTCAAAAAGTCAAGAAGAAGAAGAAGAAAAACATAATTGAATTACAAAATTATCTTTTGAATCCTCTTTTAAATCCATATGGCAATGAACTGTAATTGCTAAGAAAACGTCTCACTTTTATTCATCGCGTAGGCGGGTCGATTGCTTCCCTAGCTTATCTTAAAATTAAAATTTCAACTCCAAAAATATTCTTTGCAGCAGCACGCAGCGCGGCGTCCCCTTCAACAAGATCTAAAAATAGAACAACTAATAGCCGACATATTATTTTTCAAATTCAAATTTTCAGTTCTGAAATCTAACCCCCAAAGTAAAAAATAAAAATCCGCAACCAACGGCCACTCGCTGTTTGTATGCAATTCTAGGTCAAGTTAAGTTGCAGAGCATCTTCTTGACAATACGCAATCTATGCACAATCGAACATCGCTCGAAATTCTCTACCTACACATTCTGGCTACCATACCATATCAACCCATCGAAATTCACAACAAAAAAACCCTACATACATTGTCATCATAATCTTTCCTTTCATATTTTACTTCCCCTCCCAGTCCAGCAAACACAATACGCAAAAACGATACTCTCAAGTCACAATTCCCTTCAACAAAATCTAAAAATAGAACAACTAACAGTGTCTATGCCTGAAAGAAAGAAACCTCATGATAAGCTGTAAAATGACATGCTGTTCATCCACAATCAATGCACAACCAAAAATCGATCGTGACAAATTCTCTATCTTAAAGCTAAACAAAAAAAAACAAATTCAAACCACCACCAACCGTCACACTTTTTATAAACCTCAACATACCAAAAGATTCTATAAATAACTTGGCGGCACAAATACATTTTTCAATTGATCATATTCCGATGCTTCGCAGCAATATCCAGCTATATACAATCCAAATATGTTCGTCTTTTTTCTCAATGCATCAACAAATACCCCACCATAATTTGTATGGTTTTTTCACAACCAGCAACAACTCAGCAAACATACCAAAAATATTCTATAAATAACTATTTTTTGTTCGCATAAATACACTTTTAACACTTCAATATACAACTGCCCCGATAGCCTAGTGCAAGTGTCGAACGTCCCACCGGAGGCTTTCCTCTATTTTGATATGGTAGGGCTGATTCAGGATAGATTGGCGGTTCCGCTAATCTACCACGTCTGCCGGAAGTCCGTGGAACGACGGCTCCTTTACAACCGAGACGTCACCGCAGTAGGCGGAGAAGCTGAAGAGCTCCTCCGGTTCAGTAGGGCGGTTTCAGATCGCGATCGTCGCGACGTTGTTAAAACGTCGAAAATGTTCTGGTGGTTGTCGGAGCAGCAACATGAATTTGATATGGATAGCGAGTCGCCAATGGCTGGCTTACACATGTTTAGCGTGTAAGTCTTAGGGTATAGGGGGTGGGTACAGTGGCAAACAAAAAAATCACAAAAATCAAAAAAAAAAAAAAATTACAAAATCCAAAAAAAAAAAAAAAAAAAAAATACAAAATACAAAAAACCCAAAAAAAAAAATTACAAAATACAATAAAAAAAAAAAAAAAAATACAAAATACAAAAAACCCAAAAAAAATTTACAAAACACAAAAAAAAAGCTACTGTGGCTGCTCTAGTTTTAAGTAGATTTAAGTAGTTTTAATTAGTTTTAATTAGTTTTAAGAAAACACAAAAAAAATGATCTTTGGAACTAAGTTTTTTTTAAATTTTCTTAGTTTTAACTTGCTCTAGTTTTAGATTCATAAGTTATCATAAGGCCGAAAGGCATTAGTAGTAAGATATTGAATAATTTAGAGTACCCGCCTAGGGTCAGTAAGTTAATTAAGTTATTATATAAGCTAGTTTTACACATTTTTGTTAGCATGTAAGTAGATATAAGAAAAGATTAATAAAAATGAATTTAAAATGAAAATGTCGAACGCCCCACACGCCATAGGCCCCGGTTCAAATCTCAGTCTTGGTAATGCATTCTTCTTTTTTTCTCAATGCATCAACATCTCCTTTTAAATCAAATATGTAACCAAATTTCTTACTAGAAACCACACCACACAAATAAATTTTTCACAACCAGCAACAACTCGCAAACATACCAAAAGATTCTATAAATAACTTTTTTGTACGCATAAGTAGACTTTTTACACATCAACCTACAACTACCCCGATAGCCTTGTGCATCTGTCACACGAGCGACACGCCAGAGGCCCCGGTTCAAATCTCAGCCTCGGCAGTCTGCATTTTTATTTCAATTTAAATTAAATTCCAAAATCACCCATAGCGCAGCGGCGGCCACCTCAAACAAAACATAAACCCATTAAACACCCATTAAACACCCCATTAACATCCCATTAAATAAACACCGCGGTGACCTCAAACGAATTCAAGGGCACCATACCATCCAAAATTTTCCCACGCCGTGGTCACCCAATACCTACTCAATTACATACATTAGATACGTTGTGCATTTCATGTAGATCAAAATTGCCCTTAACAACATGTGATTTAAATGAATATTTTCGAAGATATTACAGATTTAAAAACTGCTAGGTATAAATGTAAAAAGTAAATAAAATAAGTAAAAATGTTGCGTATGAATATACCAAAGCAGGAAATCTTCATGGTATAGGGAAAGGGGAATTGTTTTACTCCAAATTTAAAGCGTGCAGGCCACCTGTAGTAATGAATAAATCAAAACTACTGGATCGATCTTAATAATTTTTTCAGTTAGTGACATAGGCTATATATTTTATACCCGTGCGAAGAGGGCCGCTTTGTTTTTATATACAACGTTCACAGTTTTTCTGTAGTGCATTTTTTTTAGTTTTAATTTTAGTATCAGCATTGTGCTCGTGCGACGCCGAAGTGGGTCGCTAGTCTAATATAAATTTCTAAATTAGAAAAATTTTGATTGTAAAAAAGTGTATCTGTTTGAATGTGTAAAAAGTTATGCATCTACTTTTTTTTCTTCTATAAATTGAAGCAAAAACAAAAAAATAGAGCGACCAAGGAAAAAACCGCTACCTTTGTTTATTCTTCAGAAAAATCACATAATTTTCCTAGACCTCCATGCTAAAGATCGATGTTTGTAATTTCCCAATCAGTGAACTGGTTTATTCCTTGAGTGTATGTAGTAAGTCCCTTCTCGAAATCTGCGTTGTGTTTTTCAATGCTTTCTAAGTTTTTGCAAAAAACTGCCTTGCGACGGATGTCCTCTTCTGCCGAGTAGGTCTTGTTGAACTCGGTCTAAAAGCAGAAGAAAGATAAGTTTAAGTTGTCAAAGGAAAGGAGTTCTTTAAAATATCTTACCTTGTATGAAGCCCATTTTTCATCTGAGCAACTTAGAACAACTCCGAGAATAGCTGTTACGACCAAAAGAACCAAAGTGAACTTCATTGTTTTCAGTGAAAATTAAAAACCTAACTAACTTCAATGAGTAGGTCTGAGTCTTTTTATACCCCGTATCCTGGCAGCAACTCTAGCGCCGAGATTGAGGTAATTTCACTTTTCAGGTAGTGAGTGTGTGAAAATGTTTATTGACTAATCCGGCAGCTAATTGCATTCCATTAAATTCCATTAGCAAATTCATTTTCAATGACTCACTATTCACTGACTTCTATGAAAGCGAAATTACCTAAATCAACTTTGCCAGTTCCAGTATACCCAAACTGGATTGTCCTTGAAGTACAACAACGAACTTGAGAGCAAGTTACCTGATAAATCGTTTTTCATCGCTTTTGTCACATTAAATACACAAATATGAATTGAATTGTGCTGCCGTGGAGAACGTAAATGACGTATTAACAGCATTTTTCATTTCAAGAATAAACGAACGTTTTTTTCAATTTACACAACATTTTTATTTGCGATTATATTTATTACAATGCAAGTTTTGCAATCGTGCACAAAAAAAATTTTGAGATAGCCATAAAATATGACATTACGATGATAGACAATGCAAAAAAATTGTGTCCTGCAATTCTGTCTGCTATAACTTTCTAATAAACTTTTCTCATTTTGTTTGAAAAAAGTGCTCATACGCCACAGTAATCAAGGCCATCAGTTTTAAATATTTAAACGAAAATCTATCCAATCCTTTGAACAACAACATTGTCAGTTGAGATCATTTTGTAAAGTACGTTTTCTTCCTCATACAATACACAAGTTGCCAAGTCGAAGAACAACCGTACGCTTGATCTCAAACAAAAATCTTAAAAAATCGTGCAAGCGAGTAAAGCTTGCAGCTTGTGATTTGAAGTGATTTGTTTGCTTGTAAGTGCTCGCAGAACCATTTGTTTTTATGCAAATCAATTGGAGCAAACGTCTGTCTTGTGTGTTCATAGCCTTTTGTACCACTATGTAATTTCTGCTGGAACTTTGCTGGAGTGTGACGGCAAAGATGAATCGTGAATATATTTTTTTACGCACAGCAATGGCCAAGCATATGTCTTATTTTCAAAGACTTTTTTAGGGCTCAACGCAGCTATTTTGGCATGGTGAAAGAGTCATTGTAATGAGCTCGAGCATGTTTTCGTTTTTCAGACTATGTTAATATATCTGTAATTTATTCTATGGTATCGCCATGATGATAATATGGTTTATGGACTTTTTATGTTTTTAAATTCAAGACCATGAACTCCAAGTTTTGAGTTTTGTGTACTTTTATAAACACTCAACATATCGTTAAAAATATTATGTTAAATATATTATTGCGGCTTTACACAGAATTCAAGACTTCGCTACAATCGTAGGAGGATAGGCCTACCGAGTCTGTGTAAAATATTTCCAATACTAAATTATACTGTTCTTTTATCCACTGGTAAGCTGATACAGACGTCGATGATTCTACGTCGATGCGTGAAAACCATTTGGAACCTACCGAAATCGGTTCTCTTGGTTAGTTGGCAACACATTTCAACTACAAAGACTTAAAAAAGTCGAAACAAAGATTTCCACAACTTTACCTCCGCTTTCTCCGAGCCTCTCGTTGGTTCAAAACTTTCCCACTTATTTGATTCACACAAATGAATCTATCAGAAGGGTGTACCGCATTGAACTCAGGAAGCCTCGGAAAACATCCTGGTTTCGCATTTTATCTATAACCATTGCAAACCAACCCCGGCAGAAAAAAGCAAGTAAATATTAGGTACGCTCATTTATTTTTCAGAATTTTTGTCCAATACCATGATTACTGGCGATCTCTTCAGGCTCCAAATCAGTGAACTGGTTTATTCCTTGCGTATAGGTCGTAAGTCCCTTATCGAATTCCGCGTTGTGTTTTTCAATGCTTTCCACAGTTTTGCAAAAGATTCCCTTGCGACGGATGTCCTCTGCTCCTGAATAGCTCTTGTTGAACTCGGTCTAAATACGAAAGCTCAATTAAAATTTTCAAACAAGGAAATTATTTGATATCTCTTACTTTGTATGACTCCCATTTTTCATCAGAGCAACTCAGAACAACTCCGAGAATAGCTGCGACGATCAAGAGTACCAAAGTGAACTTCATTGTTTCCAGTGCAAGTTATAGAATCTACTAACTTCAATAAATGAATTGAAGACTTTTATATACCCCGTAGCTTGGCGGCCAAACGAGCAATTCCCCAACTTGCTACTTCAAATATACTGAAACTAGAGAAGCCTGTTCCAAGATTCTTAGCGCCTTTCAAGTATTTGAAGTACAAAACAAACACATCGAACTTGAAAGCAAGTTGTGTGGTAAGATGGTAATTAGCGCGCCCTTTGGCGCATTACTACAGAAGCAGAACTTGAATAGAGCGAGTGTGTATTTATCTGTTTTTATCGCCGCGGGGAATATAAATCGACATAAGTTTATTTTGGTGACTCAGTTGTAAATATTCACATGTGATGTGCAATCTCTGATTTGTTGTGATGAGCCAATAGTTAAGAACCCAAAATAATACTGGCGTAAGTTAATATTATTTAATTATTATTTTTACTTGCGATTAAGATCCCTATTATGAGTAGCGAATCGAACGTTCGACTGGAAGCGAATGTTATAGAGAAACTCTTTATTGGGTTATTATCATTAAAATTTGTCCATTCTCTTATCTGACATAGCTTAAACGTCGAAAAAAAAGTTTTTTACAAAGTTTTTGTTTCTACAACCTATAACACCGCTATAAAAGAAGCTCTTAAAAACATTCGCTTCCAATCGAACTTTTGATTCGCTACTCATAATAGGGACCTTAAGCAAGTTTTGCAGTCGTGCAGAAAAAAAAAATTGTGAGATTAAACATCACATTACGATGATAGAGAATACGCAATACGAGAAAAGTGGGTCCTGCTCCTGCAATTCTTTCTGTCTGTCCGTCTGTCCGTATATGGATTTACAGTCTTAACTGCTTTATCGATTTTCAAAATTTGCAGTTATGGTCTGTGGGACAGCCTACAGAGATATTCTTGGAATCAAGTCTTAGATTGTCTTTGCTATGATGTAAAGAAAATTTTTGGAAAAGTCTAAAAACGGTACTTCCATAGTAACGTTTTTCAAAACCGACTCTCTCTTTAATGGCTGATACGATTTTGATGAAATTTTATATTTAAGAAGTCCTAGACAGTTTTAGAAGATTGCATATTAACATTTGAAAAACTTTAATTTTTGAAGTTTTTATATATTTTATAATAAAAATTTTGATGTTTTGAAATAACTTTTCTTTTTGTCAAAAGAAGTTCTGGCAAAATCTTAAGCTTTGCAAGTGAAAAATAAAAAACCGTTTTTCAAAAAATGGTCCAACAATTTTGATTAATTTTTCAGGGTTTATATGTATTAGGAAATGCAAAAAATTATTAATTAATTATTAATTAATTTTAATTTTCATAATTAATGTATAGTTGGCAAACCTGTACCACTAAATATATTATGAAGAGCAAATACTAAAACATTGTACTCATACTCACCCTTAAGATCTTGATATCGTATTTGGCACACAATCGCAAGTTCGTGCGACCAAGTTGTGCCCCTTTTTTTCATTACCTCGTCACTATTGTCATGCTTTTGGTGTCAAATTGGTTTACCTACATTACTTACAAAAGAGGGGTAATCATTTTTTTGTTAGCGATTCAGTTCAAATTTCTGAGTTTATTTGAATTTGAAAATTACTTTATAAAATCGACATTAGATTAGATAAGAACATTTTACCAAATTCCAAAAGTTTTCACAAATTTGGTTCTGGCCATGGCTTGTGGAATCTAAAAATAAAATCAAGGTTGTGGTTTGAAAAAAAAACAACTTTATGTTTATATTCCGCTAATACATAGATTTTATGCTAAAAAAAAAACCGGAAACGTTAGCAAGCGGAACCTGCGAGGCAAGAGAAGCAAGATTTGACCTTCAACTATTATTTCTTTTTATTTTTATATTCAGTAATCATAAAATGTATGGGTTCTTGAGTGCACTTATTTAAAAGTTTTTTTGTTCAAAAAAAAAAAAAAAAATCTGACAACCCTAAGCATATAAGCCCAAATTAAATATAGTTTTAAAGATTTCCCAAAAATACCCAGGTCAGGGTACACCAAAGTTATCGTTTTTTACATTTCATTTTTTTATTTACATTTTTTCAAGAATATGACCAAGAATAACATCCAGAGTTTGTAACACGAATTACGGAACACCCTGTATATTTACATCCTCTTAAATGTTGTTACCATTAGCATTATATTTGGAGATTGATTGTTTGAATTCTTCGCAAGTGCTGTGAAAAAGAAGAAGAATACGCGTATTTTATAAAATTTATCACTTGTATCAATAAGCAATTTACACGTGTTGACGTTCAGTTTTTAACAAACGTGTAAATGAAAATAGTACACGCCCTATTACAAAAAGTGATTTTTTTGCTTTTAATTTGATTTAATGTGATTTGATCTAAAATCAAAAAAAATAAGCCCATTGAAATACAAAAAATAATTTCGACAAACCTTGCATCTCGGATTAGACAATTTTCAGTTGTTATTTCGAATGTTCTTAAATCTAGATCGACAATTAGGAATCCTTTTTTACCATAAATGACTGAGTGGTTTCGTTTTAAACGAACCAACATGGGTCACACGACTCTTTTTTCCAAGAGTCATTCACTGCTATCGCAAAACACACCCTAAAGATTTTGGGCTACGAACTCCAAATGGAAACATCTTCATAATGAGTTATAACGGTAACGGATATTACGAATTTGTTAATAATTTTATGAAAAGTGACAAATTTGGTGGCCAAAAATTTTTGGGTGCAAAAAATAAACAGTTATAATGCTTGGAAAACACATGTTCAAGAAAATACAGAAGACGTAAAATCTTGGTCTAAGAGAATTCGACCGAGTATGCAAACGTATCCTACAGAATCGCCAGAGAACAGGAAAAAGAAACGACTCAATTTTACGCTTTGATGATTTGTCAAAAATAGGTATAAAAAATTAACCGAACTAAAACAATAGGTACCCTTTTTGATAAGAAAAAAAAATGGAATGAAAAAGAGACTTAAGGGGGGACGCTGGTCTAGAGCGTGAAAAATGGTCATAATTTTTGAATATTTTGGGACTCAACAAAAAGACCAATCGAAAATCTGTGAAAGAGGTTCTATAACTTGTGTTTTAATATATGTACATTGTACATATATGTAAATACAAATTTTTTCCAATTCAAAATGGAATTAAATTCAAAATGGAGGCTGTCTAGCATTTCTTCAAAGGTACCTCATTTTTTAGACGGGTCCATAGCTGAAGATGTAACCTCCTTAATTTGGTCCTGTAACAAAATCCCGAAAATTTTTAGTTTCTATATAACTGTGGCTGCATACATAGTAAAAAATAATTCGAAAGTCATTGCTGGGATACTTTTTAAGGATTTCCTATGTTTAAGGATTTCCTATGTAAAGTTACTTTAGCTGACTAACAAAAGTGAAAAATGAAAATAAAAAATTCAGTTAACTGAAGATAAGTGATTATGATAGAGTATTAGCTTGATGGTCGAAAACTTAACTGAAGTTAAGAAACTTAACAGTTATGAGAAAATACTTGCTTGATAGCTAATTTGTTTTGGTAAATTTTTTTCAGAAAAAATGACTTAAGTCATAAGGTTTTTCCGCTTTAACTTTCTTATAAAAAAAGATACAAACCTAAAAAACTTACTGAACATAGATTTGAATGCCCTGAACAAGGTCATAACATCAACTCAGTATTTTCATAAGTCGAGTTGAGTGGTTAAGGCTTGTGGCCACATTTTGTGTGGATGACATCCTGATAAACTATACATAATTTAGAAAAACCAATATTTTTTATCAGTCATATACTATGGAATTTCCAAATTTAAAAAAAATAAGAAAAAAACAGAAAATCTATTCTTAGTTCGAAAATCCAAAAAAATAACTTATGAAAACGAGAATGAAATTATAAACAATTTCATGGTTTCATTCGCCCCACATCCTCTTAAAATTAATTTTGTTCCTCTTAAAAAGTCCAACTACTGTATTATCCAACAGAAATATATGTATACGCAAGCGAATATTTGCCCAGTCTATCGAAAGAGTGTACTTCGGGTTAAATACAATTTAACAAAGTCCTCATTCGAATGGATAGGTTAGGTTAGGTTGAAATGGTTGTCAGGAAAACCAACTGACGCACTTAGACCAGTATTTGGTCCATTGTGATACCATAAGAATTAAGTGAGTGAAGAACCCCACTTAACAAAACCATTTGGAGCTTTTTATGAAGCGAAAGAGATGCAGGATATCTGTGTTCGCCAGATCGTTTAGATCATCGAGGAAATATTTTCCAAGATGGCGTTTTCTTTTAATAGAGAGTGCAGGACATGAGCAGAGGAGGTGTGGAATAGTTTCTTCCTCCCCCTCATCTAAGCAACTTCTACAGAAGTCATTTGAGGGAACACCAAGTCTTATGGCGTGTCTGCCTATCAGACAATGTCCTGTAATGACATTGATTACGGAGCTAAAGTGTAATCTGGTTATGGATAGCAAATGCCTTGTGCGTTTTGGATCAAGTCCTGGCCATAGCTGTTTTGTTGCCACACACGTGGTGATACTGTTCCACCAATGATTTGTTCTATCCATTGCCTCTTGCTTTAGCATAAGTTTACATGTAGCGATTGGTATACCGATATTCAACCTGCTGGTTGATATCGGTAGAACGGTTCCTTTTCTGGCGAGTTCATCGGCCTTACAGTTGCCCGCGATATCTCTGTGCCCCGGCACCCAAATAAGGTGAATATTGAACTGTTCAGCCATCTCCTTAAGAGACAGGCGACAGTTAAGGGCGGTTACTGAGTTCGTGGAAACGGCGCCGAGTGATTTGAGGGCTGCCTGACTGTCTGAGAAGATCCGGATATTCGTTGAGGATATCACGTTTTATTTTAGCCATGATAGGACCTCTTTGATCGCCAGAATTTCCGCTTGGAACACGCTACAATGGTTTGGGAGGCGGAATGAGAGACTTACGTTAAGTCGTTTTGAGTACACCCCGCAGCCAACCCCTTCTTCGGTTTTTGACCCATCTGTATAGAAATGAATTGAATCATCTCTCAAAAATTCTTCGTCTTCCCAGGTCGTTCTCGTTGGGATTGAGACATGGAACTTATTATCAAAAACCAATGGGGGGATGGTGTAGTCAGAGTGGCAAGGGATTGATCTGAATGTATTCAGGATTGTGGCATGACCGATGTTGTTATCGGTCCATTGGGAGATAGCTCTGATACGAGTGGCCGTACTTGCGGCCATTTGTTTACTGAAGATATCTAGTGGTATGAGATTAAGGAGTATATTTAGGGCAGCTGAGGGTGTTGATCTCAGTGCTCCGCTTATACACAAACAGGCTGTTCGTTGGACTTTGCTCAGATTATCGCAGTAGGTCCTTTTATCAAGAGCGGTCTACCATACCACTACTCCATATGTGAGTATTGGTCTGATTACCGCGGCGTAGAGCCAGTGGGTTATTTGGGGGGAGAAGCCCCATTTAGTGCCAATGGCTTTTTTGCAGGAAAACAGGGCTACGGTTAATTTCCTGATTCTTTCCTCTATATTGGCTTTCCAGTTTAGCTTTTTGTCTAGGATAATACCTAGATATCTAGCTTCGTTGGAGAGTTGAAGTGGGATTGCATTTATTGATGGAGTTGTTAGTTGAGGAATTTTGTATTTCCTGGTGAAGAGAACGAGTTCGGTTTTCTGAGGGTTGACCCCTAGATCACTTTTTCTCGCCCATTTTACTAGTTTGTTTAGAGCAGTTTGCATCAGATCCATAAGGACGTGAGCATATTTGCCGGATACCGCAATGGAGACGTCATCTGCATATGCAATCACTTTGAATCCCTCAGCTTCTAGGTCAACTAGAAGTTCATTGACGACTAGATTCCATAGAAGAGGGGATAGAACTCCACCTTGCGGTGTGCTCCTGCTGACAGATCTCTTTGCAGAGAAATCTCCCAGTGTTGAGTTGATTCTTCTGCTTTTTAGCATAAGATTTATCAATTCCACTAAGGATTTGTCTACTTTGAGCTTCGTCAGCGCCTTTGTAATTGCAGAGTTGCTGACGTTGTTGAAGGCACCCTCTATGTCGAGGAATGCGGCCAGAGTGTATTCTTTGTGATGGAGGGAATATTCTATAGTACGAACCAGGGTGTGAAGGGCCGTTTCTACAGATTTTCCCTTAGTAGGCGTGTTGCGCTTTAGATGACAGTTTAGGATCTACAGCTTTACGCAGGTGGATATCAATCAGTCGTTCTAAAGTTTTGAGAAGGAAAGATGATAGACTTATTGGTCGGAGATCTTTTGGATTTACATGGGATGATTTCCCAGCCTTAGGTATAAACACCACCTTGACCTCTCTCCACTGAGTGGGGATATAGTTTAAGGTGGTGCAGCCAATAAAAATCACTTCAAGGACAGGGATTATGATATCCGCAGCCTTTTGAAGTTCGGCTGGAATTATACCGTCGGGTCCAGGGGATTTATATGGGTCAAAGCTGTTAATGGCCCAAAAAAGTTTTTCCCTTGTAATCAGATCGAGATTTTTGGAGTTTTGTTGCTTGATACTATGGAATCATAGTTACATAAGATCTTGGAGCTGCCTGGAAAATTAGTGTCCAGAAGCAAATTTAACGTTTCTTCGCAGGATTCTGTCCATCCGTCAGCTGTTTTCAAACTGCTAGGCATGGTTGGACTCTTTGAGAGGATTTTTCTTAGTCTGGAAGCTTCTGAAGTATCTTCTATTTTTCCACAGAAGTTTCTCCAGGAAGTTCTTTTATTTTTCCTCAGTTGATATTTATATGTTTTGAGGGATTCCTTGTAGGAATCCCAGTCTGTTACGGTTTTAGATAGTTTAGCTCGGTTGAAACGTCTTCTACATTCTTTCCTGAGCGGTTCCAGCCCTGAGCTCCACCACATGGGTTTCTGTTTTCCTCTTATTTTTATAAGAGGACAGGATCTGTGCAGTGAGAGGTTAAGAGCGGTGGTAAGATCATTGACTTTTTTGTCCAGATCCTGTTTGTTTGTAGGGTTTTGTAAAAGTTCAGGTTTAATAAACTTTTTCAGAGTTACCCGGTATTTTTGCCAGTCCGTTTTCCGATAGTTTCGGAAAACTGGGTGCTTGAGAGGTTCTTCATTAAAATCAAATTGAATGTATCTATGATCAGAAAAGGAGTGTTCCGTAGATACTTTCCAATTTGTAATCCTATGATGAACTGAATCGGAGACATGGGTGATGTCTAAGACTTCTTGTCTGTTTCTGGTAATGAATGTAGGTTCATTGCCAGTATTACTTATTGTAAGGTTAGTACTTAAAATAAAATCAAAAAGTGACTCACCCCTTTCATTTATGTCTGTTTGCATGTTTTGTATGTTTGCGTCGCATCCAATGATGAGGCAGATCTTTTGCCGTTCTGCTGCAGCGACAATCTTTTTCATCAGGTCGCCTGGAGGAGGGCCAGGATGGTCGTGGCCGAGATAAGCTGATACCAGCCAGTAGGTGTTGTTACTGGTTTGGTAACTGGCAGTAGTTACATCACAATTGCTGTAATCAGGGAGTAAAAATACATTAGTGCTACTTCTTACCAATATGCAGGATCTGGGTTCACCTTTGTCCTTTACATATAGCTGAGTATATCCAGGAGTCCTTAATCCATGAATGCAGGATTTGTTGATCCATGGTTCTTGGATAAGGACAACATCTTCCCCTCTTTTGTTCAGGCGGAGAAGAAGGGAGGCCGAAGCCTGTTTGGAGTGTTGGAGATTAATCTGCGTTAACTTCACCATCTTGGTTGCAGCTAAGCAGACTAACCCCCACCACTGTTTGGTTGAGGTCGTCTTCAGACTCACTACCTGAAGTTGACCGTAAGAGGTCATCTTCTTTCAGGCCGTTCTCGGACATTGAGTCGTCTGTTTCGTCTTCTGATGTTACGGAGGAGGCACTTGGGGGATCTACTTCCATTTCAGGGAGTTTTTCGCCTTCAGCGCTTACCATGCTTGCTGTGTTCGGGGCCGAAATAGCGTTTACGCTTTCTTCGTCTTTTTTATATATTCTTAAGGTTATGGTCGCCAATCCGACTTACAACCTCGATCTTCGCACCAGGCCAGAGACCTTCTAAACGGCTGACTGCAAGCTTATACAGACTTTGCGATCTATCCCCATCAAAGGCAATTAGCTTGACTCGCCCCTGGTACCAACCCGCATCTTCAAAAGTTGCAGGTTCTCCCGGGTTCTCCATCATGAGAGCCCAATAGGAGGTCTGGAGCTTGTTCAAGATCATTGTCCATTGATCAAAAGTAATCGCGCCATCTGCATTGCTCTTGTCAATTATGGCAACTACTGTTTTGTCCTTTAACACTTCGCTAAAGGACAAGTCTTTTCTGGTGGAGGTGCTGATGTGCACCTTTGATCGCTTAGGTTTCGGGATGGTACCTTCGCATGATCTGTTTCTTTTTGAGGAATCGCCGGTGGGGATTTTGGCAATGATGCTCTTAGCCCACGTAAGTTTAGCGTCCGCATCAGAAGCTCGCTTGTCTATTGGTGTTTCACCAAGAATCTTAACGAGCCTCCTTGCATTTCGCCGTTTCCTACGATTTGGGGGTGGGAGCTTCTCTTCCTCACTGGGAGCAGAGCATATTTCAGCGCCACTCTCACTGGGAAGGGAAATTGCCTCATTCGAATGGATGTGAGCTTTCTTTTTAATTTTAATCAATTGAAACAAATCAAGCGAGATCGTCAATTTGCAAAAAATACAAATCTTTTTCCATTAACAGATCCTGCGATTTGAAGAATACATATTTAAAATAAAACTTTGGTTTAATGTTTATAACAAAATTTATTAAATTGTTTGTTTAGCTCAGAAAATATTTTCTTATATTTTTCTTCGATCTAGGTTGTTGTTTTTGTTGTTTTTATACTTTAATTTTATTTGTATTTTTTATATAAAATGTAAGCAAATAAATAGAAAAAAACTGTTTAAAAAATTGTTAAAATATTCATTTAATACCTTCTAAAATGTATTAATTCGTCGCATTGTGTATGAATTTCGCGCTATTTAAACGGTTAAAATAAAATGTGTGTGTTTTGTGTTATTTTTTGTTTTCATATTGGACCAAGTCACTTTAAGGCATGCAAGGTATGAGTTAGTGTTTTCTGTCAATAAATAATTTTGCTTGAATCGTTTTCTTTTAAACAGAAAGATACCAAATTAATATGAAAGAAGAGAACAAAATTTTACTTTTTTTGAAGACATTAAATTGAAAATTATACAAAAATGAATTAAAATAAAAACATAAAATATTTATATTGCGCGTGGTAGCTTGTTCAAAACTTTACTTGTCTTTTGTTGATAAATCTTTAGCTTGTATCTTTGCTTTTAGTGGCACGGCATCGACTAGGATGTGTAATGCCATTTTTAGACTCTCCTCTGCATGACCAATTTGAGCGCAGGGATAAGTATCGGCATATTGGTTCAAAATCTCACAGTAATCTCGGTATTTGCTCAACGCAAATTCCCAATCGTAGTTCATTAATCGATCCATGTCAGCCTCGTTGTTCACATATGGCACTCCTGGTTTTGGTTGAATATTACTGAACATGGGGAATTCACCTTCGCAAGCTTCACAATTACAAGTGAAACGATATTGCATTTGGAGGTTTTCAATTCGATCCTGTTTACGTTGAAGGGCAAAATGATTTCTAAAAAGAAAAAAAAAGTAAATAAATTATTTTCAATGAAGAGGTATATTTGAAGAGAAAAACACAAAACTATGTCACACTTGAGTTTTATAATTCAACGAAAAGTTTCATTGCAACACCTCAAGAGTCAAGGGTCAAGTTACCCAAAATGTACTGGAGTAAAGGTTCTACCAACATACCAATATCAGCAGTCAGCTGACCAGGGGCCACATGCACCATGGGCCTCAAATTTAACAGTTGGAAATTGAAAACAACTTACCCATAGTTATCATACAGAACACCATTAGCTCGAATCGGTCTCAACACAAACAAAATAGCCTGTGTTCCCTTGTAGATGCGAATAGTATTAGGAGCGCACGAATGATTAAGCAAACTAAAGAATGCATACGCTCCACCTGCAAAAGTTTGATCGTCTTTTGTTTCGTTGACCTGTTCCACCAAGTCAATTCCGTGCATATTTGAAGGAGATGTTTGCAAATGTCTAAATAGCAGCTCAGTGAAAAAGTTCTCACCTTGTAGACCACCCAAAAACTCTTTTAAGGGTGTGTGCTCGATGACAAAACGCTTGAGTACCGCACATACAACGGCACGCTGAAAAAGATCACTCGTACCTCGACGTTCCTGATTAGTCACGAGTCCATGTATCGCCCGATAGTGTTCGCGCGGCGTCAAATTTGAATGGTCGATGGTAAATGCTGATTGGTTTTGATTGACTGGATCTGCACAGAACGCCATGCACTCGTCGATGTTCGGGAAAATACTTAAAGCAGTCAAACACGTTCTCAATGCAATCTGATGAATCTTATTGAACATGGTGAAGATAAAGTCTATAATGGGGCACTCATACTTATGGAAGGTGTCATGTGCTTCGTCGCGACAAGTCTCACTGCAGAACATGGCACTAGTGCAATTCGGACAGGGAATTAGAGTCAAGTAGTTCTCACGTTTACAATTCGCACAACGAATGTATCGCATTGGTGCCAACAAAGACGACGCGAATGGCTCTTCGAAAGCAACTACGTCGCCCACACCTAGATCACGATTAGTACAGATATAGCGACCCATTTCTTGGCTGCAGCGCAACTCAAGGCACTCGGCAATGGAAGGAATGGTTGGATGGCGGTCGTAGGTCATTCCAAATGTGTATGGTACTATTTCCGGCTCTTGTATTGACTGCAATTGACGACAATCTTTTTCTCTCTTGTCCAGCTTGTGCTGTAGACGTTTAGGATAGTTTGCTTTTCGAGCCATTTCTATATTCTCCAAACACTCGCGATACTTCTTCCATTCAAACAGCACCGCCGAACGATTGGCATATCCAATTGATATATTTTCAGAGTTTAGCTCTGAAAAGCAAATACTTTTGTTGTAAAGTTCTAGTGCGTGAAAATAGTTGCGTTGTTTCAGAGAAAACTGTTTGTTGCCCAGCATTCGGAATTCTTCGGAGCGCTTGTTGCATTTTGGAGCGCGCAATGTACTGTTTATCTTGATTTTTTCAAAATACTTAAAATCATGCAAAGTGTTTTCAACGAATTTCACTTTGGCGTTATTGTCTGGAAGGGAATTGAATTTTCCTGAAGCGATGCCGATAAGTTTCCAATCGGCGAGTTTTCTAACCAAATCATCGCTTACTTCGTAGACGTCCATGGCTATGTGTGTTGTTTCTTTCGTATAATTAGTTGAAAACTTTTGGTTTGTGGCAAAAACCACTAGGACTTATTTTAAATAGAAATGCAAACAAAGTGAAAAAACAATGGAACTTATTTTTATTGAATGCTCGGAACTGTAATTTATAAAATTCGCGAATAACTTTTTCCCCATGTGCGGTTATGGTAGCTAAGGAATTTTTTTGACAGATTTCCAAAGACAAAAATAAACACATACGAGTCTCGATTGTTGGATTTCACTTCAACTGTCACATAATAAAAGGGTGGCACAAAAGTTAAATGATAAAGGAACAGTTGAATTGGACTAATCAAACTCAAATTTGATGTCAAAATTATTGAGAGTGAAATCGACCATTTCTTTCCCTGTATGTTATTTGCAATACTGTTTGTTGTTATTTTCGCATAGTGTTATTAAGAATGTCAACCTGTACCCTTTTGCCTGAAACACCTTCAAATCTTTTCTGTGGTGAAATCAATTAAAGCGTCTTATTTGAAATAAATGTTTTGGGTTGTTTATATTGGTGGATTTGTTGAACAGTTTCAGGGGAAAGATGTAAGAGAAGGCAGTTGGAAAATTATTTTCTAAAATTGAATCAAAACGCGCTGTTGAAACTTCGTGCGAATAAAGCAACAACTGTTTCCCTTCTCTGTTAATCGACATATGTGGAATAACTTCGTCTTTATTGCGGTAGTTTTGAATGAGTCTTTCAAAATTCAAAACACGATCGCCTTTTTAAAAAGATTTTAAACCAACCACCAAAGAATGATGACGAGAGGATCCCGCTGAAATTTAGTTTGTGGACAAAGTGGAGCTACCTTGTCGCAGCTGACGATCTGTGACGAAATAAAGGAGTTCGTATTGTTTGGCCTCTGCTAAACATCTTGAGTAGTTTTCACTTTCCTCTCACTTTTTATTGAAATAAAATGTTTACGTAGGTTAATTTTTTTTCGCAAGGCCACACCAAACGAAATACACCAAAAAACCGTTACAATTTGAAAATTATAAATACTGGTTGGTTGGGAATAAGCTTTTAGGTGCTTTGAAACAGTCATTTCCAATAGATTTTAAAACAGCAGCTAAAAAAGTTTCTGTTCGTAAACCAGAGCGTTAATTGAAAGTGCGCTCACTTAATCAGTACATACCGGCAGAAAATTGGACGCATACAAATCTTTCTACACCACCCCACCAAACCACCAAATGCTACGAACGCAGATAACGTTTGCAGCATGTATTCACCTCTCTTCGCGTTATTTAAAAAACACTCATATTATTTTGTATTTTTTTAATTTTTGTCGCTTATGATGGGCACCAAGTCAGAGGTGAATATTTGCTTCGTATTTAGCAGCAGATCTTCTTCCTTTTTCTCTTTCGCTAACATAGAAAATTTTTTCTACTTGAATTTTTTTTGTTTTCACGCAACCTAAGTTATCAATTTCAAGAATGTTTACGTCTTGAAATTGACGAAATATTACGCCATATGGTGTTCAGGTTTTTATAAAAATAACTTCGCCAGAGTTAAAAATACTTTCAATTTACTATGTTCCTGTTCTAATTTTCGTTCGGATACCATATGCTCCCGTTTTAGAATTTTTGCGGTTCTCAATTCCGAATTCGTACGTTTTCAAATCGCTTATCATTTTGTTAGCGGAATTTAATATGGTTGAAAAATAATGATTACATCTACTAAAGCTGTAAATCAGCCCTATCACAGATTCCATAGTAGAGAACTTCCGCACTGAAAGCTAAGTTACGAACTATGAAAATTTGTGATCACAAAATCCGAATGGAATCAAAGAAAGCATTTACAGTTTCCACACTAAATACCGCCATGCTGGTTATCGAAATCAACTTTTTTACGCCAAATGTGAAAGATCATTCACACTTTTCTGCAAAACACAACTTCTTTCGTATATAAAGATGACGATTTTACATTCCACTTGGATTTGGTGATACCGAATCTACGAATTTCGAAATTCGTTCCACTCCGAATGGATTATGTGATAAGTTAAATCGGAAAACTTAGACTTTTTTCGATGACGACGGAATCTGTGATAGGGCTGAATAGTTCCAATGAACACAAATATTTAATTTCCAAGACACATTTATGACGTAAAATCAGTAGTGAATCCATTCGGAAATAAGAACAATTTTTTTAAATTCGTACGGATTCAATTGCAGTTTCCGTTTTAAATCCGGTCGAAAATCAGAACAGTCATGTAATTCGGCCCTATCGAGGTAACCGTCGGAGCGGAGTTTTCTCCGCAACGCATTTTTTTCGGAGATTCAATTTTGCTTGTAGTTGTCGGCGTAAGAAATGTTTCACAAATGCGGCAATGCATTGCATTCTCAAAACTAAAATATCCGCAACAAAAACTTATCGGAGAAAGTCGGATCATCCGATCGGAGAACTACCACGAAGCAAAAATGTCTCCGATAGGAGAGAATTCCGCTCCGACGGTTACCTCGATAGGGCCGTATATAACTATACCACTTTAGCTGGTAGAGTACCCCTTTGATAATTGAGTTACAACAGAAGCAAAATACTCTTCTTAGAATTGCGAGAAACAATTGCTTTCCATCAAATAAATAGCTTTGAGAGACTAGTCCGACCTCGGGCGTACCAATGGAAAACGAAAAACGACATGTCACCTTACTTGTACCTCAGTAAAAAATAAAACATCCTTTTGCGTTTCTTAGTCCATAACTATTATATTTTATTTATACAATCTAAAGTTTCCTATTTCTCTCGGAATTCCTCGTTTGAACATTGTTAATACTTCAACTGTTCTGTTCGATTTTCTCTCGCTTAGTATTCGTCGATTGCTTTTGAAATAAAAATTCTAACATAACGTACTATAAGTAGATAGGTAATTTCATTTTTTGCTTTCACTGAATACATTCAATGTTTCGTTTTTCTTTTCTTCTTTTTCTTTTATCAGGTATTTAGTTTTTCATTGACACAAAACGGATATTATGTATTTTCTTTTACATGTAACGTAATTTTTTTTCTTTTTCGTTACTTACTTGATTGAGCTTGAATAGAGTGCTCTGTTTACATTAATTCTACAAATGTTTTATTTTTTAAGTTTTTATCAGTGTAGTTGTTTAATACAAAAAAAAATTGGTAATGATGGAATAATATATAGAAATAATGGTAAAACAATAATAATTCTTGGTCACTCAGTATTTAGCAAGCATTTTTAAAAATTATAAAAAAAAAAACAAAAACTTATCAATATGAAAAAAAAAATTAATGTATGAATGATTAACTAATATGAAAAAAAAAAAAACAGTTTAGGTATTCATTTCATTACCTCTAATGTTGAGTAAGATGAGGGGAACCTTTGGAACAAAACGTGACATTTACATATTTGGCGACTAACTAGGGAAGTTATGTATTTTACCAATTGGAAAGGATTCTTGGAAATTGCAAAATATAGTCCCCTACAACTGTTAAAAGACAAATAACCAAAAGTATAAATGTCACTATAAACTCAAAAGCATCATGGGATGGAAAAAGTAGATTTCAATTGGGTTTCAGGTTAAACAAAATCAAAATAAATTCATTCAACGAGATATTTATAAACGGTATTTTAAAAAATCAGGCTTAGGGAAGTGATAATTATTTTTGTTCTGATTTATACACATGAAATTACCCACAACGTGTTTATGAATGATTTTTTATGCAAGTTGTTTTCCTTTTTGGACACATGGATTTGCTTTTATAGTTTTAAGAAGATACATAATTATGTAAGACAAAAATTAAAATCTATATTTTAAGGTTATATTGAGTCTGTCTAAATCTTAGTTTGATTCGTTAGTAGGAGACTCTTCTTCGTGCTGTTGTGTAAGATCTTCAGATATTTGCACTTGATGTTGTTGCTCGTGTTTAGTATGTTTGGAACGAAAGTTGCGTCGAGCGGCTGCATTGTTATACGGGTGTGGATGAACGCTGCAAAATAATGATAACAAATTATTTATAATGTATTTCCTTTTGCATATGTAATAAGAATAACAATAGCAAATTAGCACGAAATCTGTCAAAAACAAATTTAATATATGTATACATTTAGGATATGAAAAAATAGATGCAAAAAATAAAAATTTTAATTTCTTTGGCAGAGCATGAGATAAAATATAACAACTTTATGATGGTTCACACATCTCTTAAGTGATAACAATCGATGGTTAATTCAGCGTTGTCGGAAGAAGGAAGAACAATCAATGATCTTGTTGTTGTTGTTCTACTTAAAAAGCGTTGTATTCTCAAATTCATTTGTAAATTTCACTTTGATCTAGTAGGATTGAAGTGTTAAATATGATAAGGGATGGGAAAGTAACGGAATATCTTGAACAACGACGTATTGTTTTCTGTTTTTCTTTATTTAATTGATACTTTGATATTGCTGCAATGAAATAGCCAGTTCTACTGTTCTCCTCAAACAATTTCC
The DNA here is from genome assembly GCA_914767635.1 of Melanostoma mellinum. Lineage (NCBI taxonomy): Eukaryota > Metazoa > Arthropoda > Insecta > Diptera > Syrphidae > Melanostoma > Melanostoma mellinum. The sequence continues at coordinate 147,007,599 of OU612058.1, forward strand.
CCGTAATTCTGTAAATATAATTGGCCGCAGTCGCATAGGGAGTCGCAGAAGAAAGAGATAAAATAAAATTAAATCACTGTTGCGACTCCATTGTTGTGTTTACATAATCATTGTTTCAATCCCTGTACGTGTCTGTGAATCTTTGTGTTCACCCAGTAATACTCGCCGCGTCGCAACGAAGACTTATCTGTTTACCCTTGAGTCGAACTTTTAAAAATACTTATCCAGAGATGCAGATTTTTTTGGAACTCCTTTTATCATGTGTAATCATCATCTCTATCTCATATTTACTTCGTTTCCAACTTTACTAAACTCTCATAGATTTTTTAACTGCAGTCGTTTACCTCGACCAAGATCCTACTACCTATGTAAAATAGAAAATCTGACTTGTATAATTTCACACTTAAAAAAAGGAAATATTACGTACGATTAATTAAAAACAAATTGGTTCGCATTAATTTTGAACTGGGGGTTCGCAGTTTCAAGCAAACATTAAGGAACTAAAGAGGTTTTCTTTTTTTAAGCACTGCATTGAAAACTAAGCCGCAAAAGCGTATGGGCATTTAGCATTTTAATCTTTCAATTACTTAAGTCTATAATAACAATATTGTTATTAAGAAGTAAGAGTATTTTCTTTTTAATTCAGCAACATCTTCACGTTCAAAATATATATATTTTTTTATATATGTGCTGAAAATAAAATCATGAAACTGAGCGCAAACAAATTCAGAATGTGAAAAAGAAAACAAAAGCCTTATTTTAGTGTTCATCGAACAAAAGCATAAAAGCTTGTCTTTGTGCTGTTGTGAGCTTTAATAAAATAAATAAATAGAGTGACGCAACAACGCACCAGAACTCATTTTAGGAACGGCTACGACTAAATGAGAATTGCCGTGGGAAAAATTATTAAGTATATTTGCTGCGATTTGAAAAAATTTACCACCATGGTGAAATGTCAAATAAAACTATATTTAATATGAGTTAAATTCATTTATGTATTTCCAAACTCAATATTATTTGAAGATTGTATAATTTCGCAGGGAAATTTTATTCATGTTGATTCCCATTAGGTAACTGTTAAACGAAATATTTCATGTTTGTGAAGTTAGTATAGTTTGCTCAACGAAGCGTTAGTAAAATGTAATAACTTTCCAAAAATCTAATGAAGCTTAAGGTCACAGGCCATATGCTTATACGAATGAATGTATACGAATGATTCGCGTGCAGCATTTAGCAAAATTAACAGGCACAACTCTCAACGCAGGTTCAAAATTGATGCTTACGTTCGTAGTCGTTTTTCAAAATTATGTTGTCAGATATTTTTTTTTTTCGTTTGGATTGCATTCTATTTACGGTAAAAACGTGGATTGTACAATCGCCAGTCTCTATATAAAGGAATCAAGATTTAATTCAGTTATGTGAGTTTGATAAAACTAAAACTAATGTCTGGAGATTAGTGTTAATGACTGAAAGGCATTGAGAGAGCGGTGCTTACAGAAAAAATACAATTTAATAAATATTGGCAGCGTACCTAGATTATCATAGTAAGTTCAGCTTCCTATCCTATGGAATGGAACTTTTAACGTTATGGACAGAAATGAATTAATGTATTAGCAGCTTTATTGCGCAGGTATCCTATCCATTAAAATTGAAGTTTATCAATCAATCATCAATCAGAACTTCTTATCACCTTGTGTCAAAGTTTCTTTCAACGGGAAATTTGAAGTTAACATTTTGATTGAAAAAATGAGTTTGATTGATTCATTTTTTATATATGTACATGTACATGGTTCAAAAATTGTAATTAACAAAGAACAGATGTGCGGTGGAGGTAATGCAGCAAAACATTGGCGTTGCTATGAGATTCTGCTCCAACTCTGGAGTACAAACATGGTCGAGCAACATTGCTATTGAACTGAATAGTTTAGGACCAATCCCCAGATCGGATCCCAGAAAGTGGGAATTGCACTTTTTCCTCGCGAACAAATCCAAGGCTTGAACGAGCTTGAAATGTCAGGTTTAGATGATGATGTACAGTGCGTTACAGTGCAGAGGAGTAGCAATATATCTCTTCCTGTTTGTAAGAGTATTATGTTGTCAGAAACCTACTGTTGTTATCAGTAGAACCTTTCTGGCTCTTATTACTTGCCGATTGAGTTTCCAGTTGTACACTGGCTCAATGAAAGCTTAAATATATAGGTAGCTTTCCTGCTTTCAGGCACAACACCAGCTGTGAACTAGGCTGGCTTTGTAATTTTCCAGCAGTCTGATGCCGCAATAAAAGGATGGACAGAAAAAGGAAAAGGGGAAAAGTGAAGGTGTAACTTGTGTCAAAAATTACAAGAATTTGGACCGACCTAAATGGAAATACAACCCTTTCATTTAAGCTCTTTAATTTTTTGTTCAAGAATTTCATTAAGAATTGTAAGGGCATTGCCCGCGTTTATGGTTGAGAGAAATGCACTCCACCCCGGAACTCGACGAATTATTGTCTCGCCAGGTATGAATAAGCCATTCGGAGCACCTGTGTGAAAAATTTAATTTGCTTATTGATGTAAACAGAAATTGTTAGAACCGTGTTTGCTCCTAATGTATATAAACTATATTCTTCCCTGATCAGATTTAAACTTTTTTGACATTGTCATAAGCTTTTCTATTTGATCAGCATAAGATTTGCTTTTGTGAAATTAGCCTGTAACTTATAAGCGCTATTTAATTTAAGTCTCATAGATGACCGAGTTCTTACAATGTGCGACGTTGCGATGCTTCTGAAGTTTTTATTGAAATATTTCATTTTTACATAATTTTCTCTTAATGGAGAAGAAATTTAAGGCCCTTATTATAAGAAGCAAAATGAACGTTTGACTGGAAGCGAAAGTTTGCGAAAATCGTTTATTGTATTGTTATCAATAACCTTCTTCCATTCTCTTTAAACGTCTAAAAACATCGATTACTGCATAGTTTTTGTTTCTTGAATTTGTAATAGCCCTATAAACGAAGCTGACAATTCGCTTCCAGTCGAACGTTTGATTCACTACTCGTAAAAAGGTTCGTAGACTTTTGAGTAAAAAGTTTAGTTCGGATTTATGGTGTACTTTTAATACAGTTAGTTAGGCATGAACTACTTAAATGTATTAATTCCTTTTGAAATATGAAATACGAAATATACATTTCACAGCAGCATTTCCGACTGGAATGATACTGGTGTCTTCATTTAAATGGTTTTTTTTTTTATATAACTAACGCGCACATCAAGGGGTTATGACCACCCTTATAATGTTATAGAACAGTGCGACCATTTAGGAAAATAGGAGAGGATTTGAAAGGAGACACCGATGCACGTTGGTTTTGAACTTTTGTTAATCGTAATGAAGGGGAAATACAGAGCCAGGTAAAGCATTCCACTTTCGGGTGGTGCGACTAAAATACGAATCTCTATACTTGACTGTACGCCCGAAATTGGGCGTCAGATAAAACTGATGAGCATTCCTAGCAAGGCGGGTGTTGCGGCTAAATTGTTTCAGGGGAGGAATGCAACTGGCTATTTCACTAGAGCACTGTTTGTGTAAAAAGCGGTAAAAGAGAGTGAGACAGGTGACGTTTCGACGATGTTCAAGAGAATTAATCGATTCTACGATTGAATTATCACCTATCAATTTTAACTCTCTATTTTGTACCCTATCAACCAGGTGCAAAGATGTTTGAGCAGCACCTGACCAGATATGGGAGTTATACTCCAGTTTTCGGCGGATGAAGGCCTTATAAATTGTAGCCAGATCAGAAGGGGTGAAGAACTTCCTGCATCGTCTCAAGAAACCTAAGCATTTAGCAGCGTTTTTGGCGACTTCGAATATGTGGTCATTCCAACGAAGATCATCGTTTACACACATACCAAGTACTGACAGCTTTTCGGTTTCTTCGATGCAGGTACCATTCATGGATAATGGCAATGGGGGAATGTTAAGCTTCAACGACAAGAGACAGCATTGAGTTTTCGAAGCATTGAATTCTACTCGGTTCATAAAACCCTATGATACAATGCTGTCAAGGTCAGAATTCAATGAGCTGATCATACGCAACCGTTCCAGTTCCACATCCGAAGAGCAGGGCGTGAATTTGGAAACGAATATGAAAAGCTGAGGGTCGAGTCGTCAGCAAAACAGTTAAGTGGATTAGAAGTTTCAGACAAGAGATCATTGATGAAAATGAGGAAGAGAGTCGGAGACAAAACGTAGCCCTGGGGCACACCAGCATTTATGAAGTGGGTATCAGACTTGAAGCCATCCAACACAACTTGTATTGAACGGTCGGAAAGGTAATTTCGAATCCAACGAAGAAGAGACTCATCGATACCAAAAGCACGCATTTTCGATAAAAGAGCCTAATGCCAAACTCTATCAAATGCTTTAGAAATATCAAGCGCCATAATCTTAATTGCTCCAAAACAATAAAAAGATTGGTTCCACTTTTCGGTGAGATATGCCATCAAATCACCAGTGGACCGTTTGCTACGAAAGCCGTACTGACGGTCATTAAGAAGCTTTCGTTCTTCAAGATATTTCATAAGTTGACAATTTATCAACGTTTCCATGACCTTGGAAAGAAGGGACGTTAGTGCAATTGGACGGTAATTGGAAGGGTAGGAAGATTCGCCTTTTTTAGGGACCGGCTGGTCAAATGCAGTTTTCCATCTGCTCGCAAAAATCCCAGCAGAATAGGAAAGATGGAAAAGTTTACGCAGTGGTTTTGCCAGCGTAGAAGAACACCTCTTCAGAATAACGGCGGGGATACCATCTGGACCAGCGGTTTTATGTATGTTGAGATCTGTGAGGACTCTCGCAACCAAGCGAGTTCGAAAAAATATCAGCTTCATCAAAGAATTTGCAGACTCGAGCTCGGGTGGAGCCAATATGCTATGAGGAAGTGTCGAGTTGGCAGCAAATTGAACTGCAATTTTATGCTTGACATTGTTCACTGTTGAATAGTAGCCAACTTTAGCCAACTTTATCCTATATAATACGTTAGCAAATATGTGGGATATAGTTATGTTGTTAAATTTTATTGTTATATCAAAAAATATTTCATTGATTGAATTTTTTTTAAGCATAAGCTTTATTGTTTATTAAGCTGTATTTCAAAAAGTACAATGTGAGAGAGTTTGTTAAGAATGCCTTTTTAAGGTCTTTTTTTAAACAAAAATTTTTTTTGCAAATCCTAAAAGTCAGCAACGTAATGAACAACAAAGCGACACAAACTAAGTGGCCGTGCTCTTAGTCGAGGCGCTGTTTGGGAAGCGGATGTTTCATCATGAAAAAAAAAAAAAACAGTCCGCTGCTGTCACTATCCTCTTATATAGGTCCAATGAGTTATGGTATCAGAACGGCGCATATATTATGTTGTCTAGTGCACCCTTTTAAAACTTACAATAAGCGTATCACTTAAACCACTGTGAAGATAACAGAGCTCCAGACACAACGGTTTGAGTTTAGAAAAAAAAGAAGTTTAGCTTTTCTGATATCACTGTTACCAACATTTCGAAAGTTATTTTATTTAAACACCAATTGTGGTACTTCACCTAGAGCTAAGTCATTTTACTGGTGTTTAACTTAATCGCCTCATAATATGGTAGATTAGTTTAAAAAAATGATTGCATCTTTTGAAAATACTTTCGGTCGGTTGAATTAAAAACAGGTTGTAGAAAGTTATTAAAGAAAGAAAGAAAATCTAGGTAGATGTGTAAGACAACACCCAGAATAATTGTTTTTTTTTTTAAACATCGAAATTCTCGCTTCTGACGTCTGCTAAGCAAAAACCACGATGTTTTGAAGAAGCGGACTTAAACCATTACTGTTCTGAGGAATCTTATATGTACAATAACAGAGTACAAAATCTATTTGAGCTGCTGAGTTAAATAAGTTAAACAGTGTCTGATTTATTATAGCTTGAAGGCCCTTCACAACAATTTCAAATCTTAACACGACAAATAACAATGTACTTAATTTCTTCTTCTGCTTCACATAAGTCATCCGCTTGGGGTACGCTATGTAATTTTGGGAATTTTTAACAGGTGTATGTATCAACATAGATGCTCATCAACAGAAGTGCCTTCTATTTTACTCAGCATCCAAAACTAAGTTAACCTTAAGCTTAACTGAAATAAAATACTTATTACTTCAATAAAAAAATCCCTTTAAACGCAATTGCACCACTCTCTTTGACGAAGAAGCTTATGAAGTTTAAATCTGGTGTAGAAAATGGTGATTCAAAATGTACTTTTAAAATATTAAAGATTTTGTGAGTAGTCGCTACCATCAGAGTATGTGACACTCATGTTTGGTATTTCTGAAGTAGTAGTAGTGGTAGTAGTAGTAGTATAACAAACCTTGTAGTGGTCGATGTGCTATTATGGCCAGAAGTAATCAAAGCTAACGGCGATGAAGTTGGGGTACGTAGCGGTCTACGCGGTGAAGCCATCGATGTATTTCTCAATGCAGCGCGTCTAGCCGAAGACGTCGATACCGATGATGAATGTGCATTTTGTGTAGTTGTTTTTGTTGATGAAGTTGAATTGGCTGTAGTTTTTTGTGTTCCTGAAGACGACGAAGACGACGACTGCGATGATGCCAAAGGCGAAGCGCTACTGGAATTAGTAATTGTAGTAGAACTTTTCGACGATATGTTTTTGATGTTTTATGATCATTTTCATTAAAAGAAAATATATGTTTATAAAAGGCGCTGATGAACAAACAAATGATTCAAGTTGCAGTAATTGTGTTTGAGGTTATTTTGGAGGGATAGTTTGGGAATCATTAACGAATAACTTCTCAAGACAACGACAGTGAATGATGCAATCTAAGATTTTCAAGTTTCTCTCGATGCTGTGCTTTGTACTCAAATTTCTTCATTGTTTATTAATGAAACACATTAAGATGGAAAATAAGAAAAATATGCGTCCATAAAACAAAATACATAATAAACAATAACAATAGAAAAAAAAAAAACGAATTCACTAACAGAAACAGAATGAAAAACTATCAAATATGAAGAATTGAAATTGGTTTTAAATCGAATGTTAACAAATTGGCATACCTATCTGTTTCTTTCTCTCACTTTATTTATTTAAATTAATAATAATTATATCTGTAAAAATAAAGGTGAAGAGATTTTTTGGTTTGAGTTACAATCATCGAAGGAATAAATCATGAATATGTTTATTTTTTTTTTAATGTTTAAATGATTTTTTTTAAAAAGACAGAGAACTCGAATTCGTATGATCGGTGTGATGGTGTATTTGAAGGGGAACGTTAGTTTTTTTTTTTTTTTTAAATAATGGAAAACTGTAACTGAATGAAACGCCACGACATAAAAAAAAAATAAAAAAACAACAACATTTTAAGCTCTGCAACTCACCTCGTATTTGCCGATGGAGGAGCTTGAATAGCCGGCAATGCTCTCTGATACTGTCTGTGATGTGGTGAGTGATGACCCACTCCGGATATCATTTCAACAGCTGGAGTATGCATGCGAGCTTTGTTAGTAAACTCGCGATCAAAGCTCTCGGCTTCCTCTTCTTCAAGATTTATAAATTCTTGACGTTCTTCATGCTGACCCGAACGCAAGTTTTGTTCTTTTTCAATAATATGAGCTCGTTCACCAATGTGATGGCCAATTGCCATTTTCTTTACTCCACTCGATGAATCCTGAACTGTTTTACGTGTTTCACGTATGCCACCAGGGCCAGTTTTAGTGCTACTAGTTGCCTGATAGATTTGTGGACGACCATCTGGGCCAGAAGACATTGAAATAACACTTGATGAGCAGAAAGAGGCACCATTGTTGCCGATATCTATAAATAAAAATTGGAATACATAGTTAAAAAAATTTAGTATATCATAGTATATTCGAATATTATGCAAATTATTAAAGTAATCAATATAGAATGGATGAAACTGTCTCGATTCGCAGCTAAAGAGGATTTTTTTTTTTTATAAAAAACAAACAAAAAAAAACATGAAGACTCCCGTTTTTTTGATGATTTCCCCAATACAAAAAATGTTGTTGTTTTATTTTCAATTCTAAGTGAACTTGTCAGTATTCCAAGCACTCAGTTTTTTAAGCAGTTTTCTAGAACGAACAAGCCTTCATTGCAGAAGTGTTGATTTTGTGGTCAATTTTTAGAAGATTGAAAAGTGGAAACATGTTTTTTTGATGGCTTTTTTGGTCGTGGTAATTTTTGTATAGAGTTAATAGAAGTTAGCCACTGGGAACTGGGATGGTCCATCCGAGAAGGACCTGCTAAGCTAGTAAGTGCGAGTGTTGACAAAGGGTTGAAGAAGAAATAAATCAACACTATCATGTTTTGTGAGCAATGGTTCACTGCCCTAACATCAGTGATCTACCAGATCTTTTGAGTATGACTCAGCAAATGATGCTTTAAATAACAAAAGCAAATAAAAATAAGATAAAGACCTCCGGATCTGCACGTAAAACGTAAGATCTAAATTCGCCAAAATTAGACTAATTTGCACCCACACCTCCACAGAAGATAAAGACGAAAACTCCAAGAGTGTTTCTACGAGCTCCTCGAAAAAACATATGAGCAATGCCCTAGACATGATTGTTCTTGTCAATTTCAACGCAAAAATTAAGAAGAAGGACAACTTTAGAAATACAATCGGTAAGCATAGCCGGCAAGACAAAACCCACGGAAACGGTCTCAGACTAATCGATTTGCTGTGGGGCTAGATCTTGATGTTAGTAGTACGCGCTTCCCATGTCTCAAAATTCATAAAGGGACATGGCGATCCCTAGATCAATCTACCGTCAAGTCAACCAAATTGACCATGTTGCTATAGACGAGCAAGGCACTCTTCCAGTGTGATGATGGTCGAACTTTCCGAGGAATCAACTTTGAATCGGACGAATGAGGATGTCCTGTTCACGATCCGTGCGAATCAACGATGTGAAGAGATATGACGTCGGAGAGCTACACACGCAAGAGATTGCCAGTTCCTTCTCCAGTATTGTTTTCCCTCTAACTATGCGCCACCATGTAAAGACAAGAGGCACCAATGCCAACAGAATCGCTGCTTATAAGGTTCTGGGTATCACTCGACCTCCAAAACGAAACAAATTGTTCGATGAAAAATGAAGGCAGGCAAATGCACCCAAACCAAAAAGTTGATGCAAAATATGACAAATGTTGATGCAAAAGAGACCAAAGGCTGCTTTCGACCAGTATAACGAGATTTTCAAGGAGAAAAGACGGGAAGAACACCGAATTCTCAAAAAGAAAAAGAAGCAACATGAAAAGCACTCGTTTGAGAAAATAGAGAGATGCCATGACAGGAATGAGGTTCAGAAGCTTTACCTAAAGGTTAAAAAATCTTGCCAGGGTGGCAAAGCCCGAACTCCAGCCAAACATAGTAATTAGATGCAGTCCCTACTGAAGATCTGGAAAGACCACTTCTGCAGAATACCCCATTCAACTTGGACCATGATCAAGAATGCCGTCCTCCAGACCTAAAAGTAGTTGAGCTTGCCATATGCAAACTTAAATCAAATAAAACTGCAAGTGCAGATGACCTTGATTACCAGCTTTTCTAGGCAGCAGGAGATTAGTTTGAAAGGACAATGCCGATGAATGGAACCTCAGTATCGTATGCCCGATCCAAAAAAAAGGGACACGCTCACAATTTAGCAGTCAGATAAAAGATATGCTTATGGATTAGTGTTACTCCATTACTCCCAAACTTCACTTCAAATTCATTTTTTCGAAAGAGGCACCGCAGACTGCAACCGAGATTCTGCCTTGAAAAACTAGACATGATCATATCTTCTTAAATTAAAAACGTACCTTACTACGGAGTTAAACGCAAGAGTCATTTTTCGGAACAATACCGAGTACAGGTCTGCACAACCAAATGTGAGTACCGGTAAAACCAGAGATTTTAATTAATTTATTTAATTTTAACTTCGGATGATAAAAAGTATCTTGGATGTGACAAGCTTTGTAGTACTGCATAAATCTTTGAAACTATGCTGTTGACGTGGTCAGTACGTGTCAGATTGTTGTTAAACATGACACTAAGATTTTTACCTTTTTTACCATATCAATAACTTTACCATTCAATACAATGCATTTCGGAATGCATTTCACTTTAGTTGGATTTAGTATAAGCCGATTTTGGTTAGACCAATTAAAGACTGAATGAAGCCAAATCTCCATTCATTCTAACTATAGCATCTTCAAGAAGCCGTAAACTATTGAGACATTGTTGGACATCGTCAGCTTAGATATGATAAGCACAGACGAAAGGTCATTTATAAACATAGTGAAAAGGAGCGGCTCAAGTATTGACCCTTGAGGGACACCTAATCTTAATAGGGATAATGATAATATTGCGATCGGCCTGAAATCCTTTTCTTTTCCAGAGCTTTTTGGAATAGGAAAAATTTTGATTGAATAAAAAATGTATGCTGTGTGAGGGAGTAACTTTGGTAAAAGAATCTTAACAAAGTCCGGGTGTATGTTATCAAGCCCAAAACATTTGGACTTTACATGAAATATGGCATCAACAACATCATATACGTCAACCTCATAAAATTTGAATCCATCGCAGAAAGTAAGGGATTCATGGAAACTAGGTATGTTGAGAAATTTTTCATTTAACTCATTAATGTCATGTTCGGTTGTTCATACCTATTTTTTAACAGATCAACTCATTTACATAATATAACGCAAGATAATAAAATAATCTGCCCGCTGCATCAATGTTTTTTAATGCAATTCCCAAAGAGTGATTTAAGTGGAAAAAATCATCAGTTTTTGAACCCTCATTTTTTAGTTAGTTTTTCATAGGCGTTATACGACACCAGACTTCCACTTTCCTCTTCTTATATTATTACATCACTCGCTTATTTCTGCACAATTTTATATGTACTTAATGATGTTGTTTACCTAGTCGGTTTATAATTAAAAATAATTCATCATAATTTCTATTTTTAACTGTCACCTGAATGGATCAACCCTTTCCGCGTTTGGTGAAATCTCGACGTCACCGGCTGACAAATGACAACATACATATGAATGAAATCGAAAATCTAGAAAAGTCCCAACAGATAGAGCAAGAGTTCACTGCCAGGGTTAAATAATTACAACCGCCACCTGTCCCAATTTGTATTAATGGATGGATAAACAATTCTATTCTTTCTTCTTTTTATTCATACTAACAAAATGAAGGCTACAAAAATACTAAGCACTTAAAAATAGATCCAATTTATTTTAAATGAGCTTACCAGTGCTTATCAAACGATTCATGTTGGGCATGCCAGCGAATCCAAATAGACCACCGCCAAGCATTGGCACACGTTCCATCAAACTGTTGCCACCATTGAATCCCCCATCGAATGGAGTTAGCATGTTAAATGGATCGGGCATCATCATGGTGTTCATAAAGCGATTCATGTTTCTCATTTGCATGTTCATTGAGTTCATGTGGTTACTGCAGATGATGCAGACGGGAAAGGAAAAAAAAATTAGATTAGTTTTTTGTGTACGCTCTTTAAGTAACTTATGTATATGTAAGTAAAGTGGTGATTTATGTAACTGCATTTAAAAGTTTTATTTTTTCTTTTATTTCTTCTGTGTCAACCTAGATTATGTACATCTATACATATGTATGTATATACGGATAGCCCAACTGGCATGTACATATCGATTTTCATTTTCACAAATCCGTCACTCACGAAAAATTAAATTTAGCAAAACTTTTAGACAATCTTAGTAGAAGTTACATTAAACTTACCCCATGTAACCATCATCTTCAAAATCACCGAGTAATCCTCCAAATAACGACATGTTTTCCAAGTTTTTTCTTGAGATTTAATTAAATGCAAGATGCGACTGGCAAAATTATTTCTAGCTTTTTCTATGCGAAGAAGAACAACTGCGAATCGAACAACTTTTCTTTTTATCTTTTCTTTGCTCTTTGTCTTTGGTGTGTTTTCCATTTGTTGACGAAAAATACAAATGGCGGATTGGAAATTCGACGAAGAATAGGGAAAAAGAAGATACACAATTGTGCCCAGTTATGCGGGAGACACAAGCTTAATGTAAATAAGGCTTCGTACAGACCAGAGCTGCTTGTGACTGCGATCCCATCGCCGTCAAAATACGAAACCGTATGGACGAGCACACATGAACCGATTTATTGAAACTTCGTTCAAACAAAGCGGCTGTTTTGATGTTCTCCATTGGTCGATTTATTGAAACTTCTAGGGAACAAAGTAAATGTTCTCTGTTCTCCTTTTCTGTTTTCCGAACTTGTCAGTATGTCGGTATGTCATCATTTTAGTCGTTGTGCTTGTGTTTTGTTGCTTCAACAAATTGAACATTGTGGACTTCTGTTATGGATGCCGGTATTGGCTATTGGAAAAAGGAAAGAAAATGAGTTGAAATAATGAACACGAAAGGTAAACAAACTTACCTTGGAAGTTGTTATCCGTCTTCTTCCTGGATCCTTTTCTTTCTTCTGTATTGCCAAATGCTCCTTAACCTACAGAGACACCTAAAATGTAGAAAGGAAAGGAAAAAGTTAATAATATAGAACAAATAAAAAGGGAATAGAAAAAATTAAAAAAATACTCAGCTAGAATTTCGATGCGACAAGTAAAAAAGTAAACAAGAAAAAAAGTGTCACTTGTCGCACCGATACTAGCAATAGAGGTTCGCAAAAGGTGGAACTTATCTCGGCAACCACCGCTAGAGGCGTTGCTGTCGACCTGAAAATAATGAAGTGACAGTAGGGTAGGAGTTTTTTTTGTGGAAAATAGGTTATTTTTATATTAGGTATTTAGGTATTTATTCGTTATATTTATTTATATAGTATTTATTTATGTATATTTAGGATAAGTGTTATTTATTTTAGTTATTTATTTATATTTTATGTTCAGGTGTATTGTTAGGTATTTCTAATGTGCGCATTTATTTATGTATTGTATGTGCATAGGCAGTTTATGTTAAGTTAAGTATTTTATGTATTTATGTAAGTATGTATGTATTATTGTATTGTATGTTTATATGCGCATATTATTTAGTATTCTTTTATTATTTTAGGTCAAAATAAAAATAAAATTGAAATTTCGAACGCCACCACATCATTCACACTAGCGATGCTACGCCAGACGCCACAGTGAGTCGGCCGGCATCTTTTTAAAGTGGCTGGTGATAGTGATTGATGTGGATGTGGATGGCAAAACAAACCGTTCGACTTTGAACATAGACAAGAAAGTCATGTTCAAACTAAAAACTGAAGTGTATGGACGAATAGTGAAAAAATTAATTTTTATTTTCAATTTTTAACTAAGCAATTTTTTTTGTGTAAGTTAGTTTATTTTTGTAGAGATATAGATGTGATTGATTTATTTAAGATATAAAAATTGTTTAGTGCAGTGAGTTATCAGGAGAATAGAGAAAAAAAAAAAACGTACTGACGGCCAAGTGGTGCAGCTACACATATATATGTACATACACTCATATCAAAATACCACGGGTAAGTTCAAATTCAAAGTTCTTGGTGCAATTTATTATGAAGTGGATTTGTTTGTTAGTTCTGGGGCTATGGCCGAGGAAATTTAAAGTCGCCAAAATAAAGTTGACCTCATGCATAATGTGAAGGAGCCCATACGAATGAAATGAAAATTCTTATCAGCTGGATATGAGCCTGTGGGTTCCCAGGCACCACAAGTAATTTTTCGAAAAAAAATCCCAGAACCGTGGATAGTATTTTGTTTTAAATTTGTTTTTGCAATTCAATTAAATCGATGTCGTGCTAAACACGTATATATATATCCCCGTCATAAGACATTGCAAGAGGCCAATAAAAAAAAAATATATCAAAACATTGAAAGTTGTACCAGTGGCCGAGTACAAGTGCAAGACCAGGTCCGGCCTGAGGTGTCAAGCGCCCGCAGGGCCCAACGTAAAGATTTGTTCCGGTTTTGCTGTGTATTAGTTATAAGTGTTCGGCGTGATTTTTTTTGTTATTTATTTATTTATTTCATTTTTTTAGTCATTTTTAATATTTATTTTACATTTTTTTTAAAAGCTTTTTTTATACTATTTATGTCATTTTTTTTACCTTTTTGTGTTGATATTTCTCATTTTGTGTGCGTTATGAATTTGTGGGTTTTTTGTTGAATTTTCTTTCGTGTTGGGCCGCAATCATCCCCTTATCTGATCTTAGGCTACCTTGACAAATCGTACCAGGGCATGTTGAGTCCATTTTATCCGCTACAGGGAGCTCCTTTTAGGCAGGAATAGTAGGTGGGTGCAAACAATCCCCTCGTAGCCACGGGGGTAAAGGGATCGGTTGTGAGTCGAAGAGACGTAGAAAGAAAGAAAAAGAAAGAAGATTAGAAATTACAGAAAACACACGAGTATACAAAAACAATTAAACTACATAAAGAAAGAGATACAAAAACAAAAAGGGAAAATAAGATAAAATTGTAAAAATACCTAAAAAAAAAAAACAAAAAATTATAAAAACATAAAAACTCTTGCAAAAAAAAAAACATAAAAACATAAAAATATAAAAAAATTTAAAAATATAGAAAAACATAAAAACATAAAGTAGGGTTAAGGTTAGTGTTAGGATTTTTGTTATTTATTCTTTTTTCTTTGTTATTTATTATTTTTCTGTTAATTTATTATTTTCAAGTTTTGTTGAAATTTTAGTTTCATTTTGGTTTCTTTTGAGCGTTAATTTGTCGTTTTCAATTTCTGTTTGTTAGGTTTCTTTTAATTAAAATAAAAATGTTCATCACGCCGATGGTTTGAAATTGAGGTTTTTTTTTGTTGTTCGGCGAATAGGATGGCGTGCTAAGCACGATTCCAGGGGGATGAGGAGGTTGGCGATGCATCGTTGGTGATTGGTTTCTCCTGGCAGCAGTGATCGCGTTCGGGGAACTCGACAATATGGCCGACCGAGTTCCATGGTTGGGTGGGCTACAGGCCACACTGCGACTTCACCATGCAGTGCCTGAAGTGTGGTAAGGTTTTTGTGGTGGTGGTTTTTTTGGCACGATATATGTTTTTGTAATGTGGTTTCCGTCTGGCGAAGAGGCAAGATCCCCCCCTAATCCGGCGAGCTAAGCTGAGCATCGCAAGCGTGCCAGGTCTCTTCGTCACGACACTTCCTTTTCCCTTCCTTTTCCAATATCCGTTTCCTTCCTTTCTTTTCACTTTTCCTCTATCCTATCCTTTTCCTTTCCCATATTCCTTTCCTACCTTATCTTTTTTCCTCTACCTCTACTTTCCCACTACTTATCCCAATCCTCTACCTTTCCCAATCCGATTCCTTTATCCCACTACCTTTTCCAAACCTTCATACCCTACCGTATTACAAAATGGCGCCCAGACGTGTTGTCCAAAGTGTTTGTCATAACCGTAGTCGATTTTCCAAGCGGCATCAGAGTGAGTCGTATGTCATGATAAGGATGGCTTTTTAGCATGCCTTTTCATTTGCGACGACACATTCTGCTGTCACTTGGAGAATCATTCCTCCCTAGGTAAGTTATAGCTACCGCAGCTTTGGATATTAGAACCAAGTAAGTCGTCAAGTGGAAAGTCTCATGACATACCACTTGAATCGCGACTTGGATTCGAATTCCAGAGCAGTGGTGACTGACTTATCTAATCCTATCCTTCCTAAATTGTGATGTTATAGCTTCTGCAGTTTCAAGGTTCAGATTCTAGTATGTCCTCTGGTGGAAAGTCTCTGACATACCGCCAGAGTAGCGACTTGAATCAAGACCAAGGAACAGTAGTAGCTAACCTACCATATATCCTTTTCTATTTCGAACGTTGATGGTGTCGGTTCAAAAAGATTCGTAAGTCTTGGAAAGGGAAGCCTTTGCATGCCTGACCAATCGCGACGAGGACTTTTGAACTGAACAACATCAACAATAATCCTATGTTAAAGTTTTTTATGTTGTTAATATTGTTATTGTCTTTCTGTGTCTTACCACACTTCAGATGAGAGATATCAATGTGAAAAGTATGATGCTGCTGTCAGGATCTTCACCTCAACGATGAGGCCAACCAGGATGCATCCAAATCCGCCTTCCACATCCCCCGGATCAAATTGAAAAATATAAAAACAAACAATTTAAAATAAATACAAAAACAAATTGAAACAAATTTATACCTTTTTTTTCGTTTAGTCCATTTTTTGATTTCGTTTTGAGGTTTTAGTGTAGTCATTTTTCGTTAGGATTTTTAAGTTAATTTTTTTTGTTTGTCAGCATTTTTTCGTTCTATTGTTTTAAAGTTTAGGATTTAGTTCACCATTGGCGTTTAGTCTTTGGTTTCTTCTCTGTTCTCCGTTTTGGTGTTTCCTTTTTTTAATAGTGTTTTCTTTTGTTTGAGTCGTGATTTTTAGCAGTCATGAGTACTGAAAAGGAAAAAGAAATTGATTTTACAATAAGTACGAGGAATACCAAGCGAGGTTTTGGGGGCAGGTCTCCAGTGAAGAACCCTCAGCCTTCGGGCCTGGAGAGTGCAAGTGGTGACGCTTTAGAAACAGCCAACCAAGGCCAAACGAGCGGGACCATCTCTGAGGAGTTGCGGTCCGCAATCGATGTGGCAGTGGGAAACGCTTGTCAGGCCCATGTAAGCTCTCTCGGGGAGAAACTGACGGAGTCTCTCACAGAGCTGATGAGGGTCAGTTTCTCGGAGTTCCAGAAGAGCTTAAGTGGACCTGACAATATAGTACCACCGCCGGTAGAAAGGCAACTTCCTCCAAGTCGTGGAGCCGCGTTGCAAAATGCTGGCAATGGCAACGGTCATTCTCAGCTGGATCAGTCTGCGAGGCCGTTTGTTCCGTCAAGGGAACCAAATCAATATAGAGATTTTAGGGGTGAAAATGGAGCGTACCAAGCTCACTTTCACCCAGAGCAGAACCGGTATCGACGAAGTCCTTACGGTCACTCGAATTACCCATCAAACCCGCAAGGTGTCCCCGTCAGGGTTGACAAGTGGGGTTTGAAATTCGATGGAGATTCCAACAAGCTGACCGCGGAGGAGTTCGTCTTCCGTGTAGAGACTCTGCAAAGTCAGTACGACTGTGCCTGGGCTGAGATTTTGAGAAATTTCCATCTTCTCCTCTCAGGTGCCGCCTATGAATGGTACTGGCAGTTCCAGCGGTCCATTTCTCGTCCCGACTGGCCAACACTGCGCGACGCCCTAAAGAGGCAATTTCAAAGCGTGCGGTCGGATTTCGACGTGGTTCGGGACATTATGGACCGCAGGCAAGGCGACTGGGAGCCGGTTGATGAGTTTTTCGCTGCCATCAACCGGATGAGATCTCAGCTCAGGATGCAGATTTCTGAAGGTGAGCTGGTGCGCATCCTCAAGAAAAATCTAAACCAGCATTTAGGAAGACTGGTCTACCCGCAAGTCATTTTTACAATGGACCAGCTGAGAATGGCGTGCAAAGATGCCGAGTACACCTTTCCAGTGGTGAGAGATGGTCCCCGTCAAAACAGACAGGCGATAAAACCAATGGTTTACGAGCTGGAGACTGAGCCGGAGGAGCAAAGATACCCCGAAGACCAATTGGCTGCGTTTCAGCACATGGGAGCTAGACCAAAATCTAATCGGTTGAACAACGATATTTCTGCGTTGAAGTGCTGGAACTGCGAGCAGACAGGTCACCTGTACCAGGATTGCACAGCCGCAAGAACTCTGTTTTGCTACAGGTGCGGTGAGGCTGGGGTAATCACGCCAAAATGCCCCAAGTGCAATCCGGAAAACCGGTACAGGAACGTGAAGTCTTCGGGGGAGTCACGTTCCACCCAAGCCCCGCAATAACCGCTGAAACAAACAAAATACACATATTAAAACGCAAAGAAGATAAGCCAAAAGAAGTAAAGAGGTATGAAATTAGACCTCTTCACATTAGGTTAAGAGATTATTATATAGCTAGGGATAGGATTTTTAATCAGAAGAGTAGTGCAGTATCGAAAAGAATCCTGAAAACTAGAGAAAGGTTCAAAATTAGACAAAACATTAGAAAAAGCATTTTGTCGACGGTGGTCGACGTGTCCTCCGACCCAAGACCTTACGCTAGAGTCACTATAGGCAATAAAAACCTGCTAGGTTTGCTCGATAGTGGCGCTAGCGTAAGCATTTTAGGGAAAAACTGCGAAAAGGTGGTGGAGGAACTGAAAATTCCCATTGTCCCTCACCAATCAGGTGTTAAGACAGCCGACGGCAAGTTGCAGTCAATAGTCGGCAAAATTAAGGTAGAAGTGCTTTACAAAGGACGAAAAGCACCAATCGAATTTTATTTGGTCCCAAACCTGGATCAGGAGTTGTACCTGGGTGTAGATTTTTGGAAAGCTTTCCAAATCGCACCGGGTGTAGTGAGTACTATCTCAATGATAGAAGAACAAGCCGATCTGCTAAACGCTCATCAGTTGTCTCTTGAGCAACAGTCGAGGTTGGAAGCTGTCAGGACGAAGTTCCTTGACTATGACCGTCACGGCTTAGGTAAGACGTCTTTGATGGAGCACGTCATAGATACCGGAGATGCGGTACCTGTCAAGCAGCGTCGCTACCCTGTTTCCCCAGCGGTGCAAGCCATATTGTACCAGGAATTGGACAGAATGCTAGAGCTCGGCGTTATTGAGGAGAGCGAGAGCCCTTGGTGTTCACCTGTTGCCCTTATAAAGAAGATAGGCGAAAACAACGCCGTAAAATACCGGTTTTGCCTTGACGCTCGTAAGGTCAACTCGGTTACAAAAAAGGATGCTAACCCTCTTCCCCATATCGAAGGGCTCCTCAGTCGTTTACCAGACACCTACTTTATAAGTAGTGTGGACTTGAAAGAGGCATTCTGGCAGATACCGCTGGAGGAACAGAGTAGGGAAAAAACTGCGTTTGCGGTACCGGGGAGACCTTTGTACCAGTTTAAGGTTATGCCTTTTGGGCTGTGTAATGCCGCTCAAAGGTTATGCCGATTAATGGACAAAGTGATTCCTGCACGACTCAGAGATCGAGTTTTCGTCTATCTAGACGATTTGCTTATCATCGCGCCGGACTTTGAGATGCATATCAGTCTGCTAGAACAGGTAGCTGATTGCTTGAGAAAAGCAAACCTAACGATTAACCTAAAAAAGTCAAAATTTTGCTTTAAAGAGCTGAAATACCTAGGTTATATCGTGGGTGGTGGAAAGTTAAAGACTGACCCGGCCAAGGTCGAGGCAGTCGTTGACTTTCCGCTTCCCAAGAACCAAAGACAGGTCCGTCGGCTACTTGGTCTAGCAGGATGGTATAGACGGTTTATTAAGGACTTCTCTACCCTGACGGCTCCGTTGACCGATACACTGAAGAAGAAAAACACCAAGTTCGAGATGACTGATGAAGCAATTGCAGCGTTCGAGCGACTGAAAACGGCACTAACATCAGCCCCTGTTCTCACGCACCCGGATTTCAAGAAGCGATTTTACATCCAGTGCGACGCTTCTGATTCAGGTATTGGTGCAGTGCTTTTCCAAAGAAAAACCGACGATGAAGAGAGTCCAGTGTCTTACTTCTCCCAAAAGCTCAACTCGTGTCAACGAAACTACAGTGTGACCGAGAAAGAGTGCATGGCGGCTGTAATGGCCATCAAACGTTTCAGGCCCTATGTTGAGGGTATGGATTTTACAGTCATAACCGACCACTCAAGCCTTAAGTGGCTTATGAGTATGAAAGACCTGAACGGTCGTCTGGCCCGGTGGAGTCTTGATCTCCAATCCTATACCTTCGACATAGAGCACAGAAAGGGAGCGCTAAATGTCGTGCCGGATACTCTTTCTCGGGCACACTTAGAGAGTATTGAGCTGGAAGAAGTAGCGCCCATAATTGACCTGGACTCGGAAGAATTCAAGTCGGAAGAGTACGTCAATCTCATAAAAACTATTAAAGAAAATCACGAGCAGTTGCCCGACTTGAAGGTAGACGGGGACTTCGTGTACAAGAAGTGGTTGCCTCCAAGTGGTGAAGAGTGGCTGGAGGAACACACTTGGCGACTCTGGATTCCTTCCGGTCTCACAGACGAAATTATCGCCAAGTCCCATGAACCACCGAAGTCTGCTCATGGTGGCATTGCCAAAACCCTCCACAGAGTACGGCAGTACTTTTACTGGCCAAACATGACCGTACAAATTAAAAACTTTGTAAATAACTGTGCAATATGCAAGCAATGCAAACCTACCAACCAAGTTCAACGTCCCCCTATGTCTACCAATTTTTGTACTGATCGTCCGTTTCAAAAACTATATGTTGATTTTCTTGGTCCCTACCCGAGATCAAAAATCGGTAATTGTTATATATTTGTTGTCCTGGACCATTTTTCAAAGTTTATGTTTTTCAAACCACTAAAAGCCGCAAATTCACAAGCAATAGTAAATTATTTGAAAAATGAAATTTTTAGCACTTTTGGAGTACCACAGATAATCCATTCAGATAATGGAAAGCAGTTTCTGTCAAAGCAGTTCCAGAACTTGCTTCAGAAGTTCGGCATCCGCCACTTTAAGACTGCGAATTACGCGCCGCAATCCAACGCCTCGGAGAGGGTCAATCGCACATTGCTTGCCGCTTTAAGATCATATCTTAAAGACGATCAACGCGAATGGGATATCCACCTCAACGAGATCGCGTCAGCATTGAGGAGTTCAGTGCACTCATCTACTGGTGTGTCACCATATTTTGCCTTGTTTGGTACAAACATGATGACACACGCCAGTAGTTACGGGTTGGCTGAACAACTTGATGCGGTGGAGGACGGTGAGCTGATGACCCTTCCGAGGTACGACAGACTGCGAATTATACGGCAAAAGATAAAAGAATCCATTTTAGATTCACAGGAAAAGAGTGCAATAAAATATAACGTTAGGTCAAGAGAAATATCCTATCAACCCGGACAAGAAGTGTTCAAGAGAAACTTCATTTTAAGCGACACTTCAAAATATTTAAGTGCAAAGTTATGTCCAAAATATGTTAAATGTCGTATTGTAAAGCCTGTGGGCAAAAATATGTATGAGGTCGAAAACCTTAACGGTAAAATGTTAGGCGTTTATCACGCAAAAGACCTGAAGCAATAAACATCTGTGATATCTATGTGTATTCTAACTTCATGTAAACTTACATTATACACCTGTGATATTTCTGTTTATTTTTCGTCCCACGATACCTTAGTAATTAGTTTAAGTAAAATCAATACGTGCAATATTTACCCCTGTGATATCACTTTTAAGATTTGTTTTATTTTTTTTTTATTTATACATAGCACCGAACTATAGCCGAAATGGCAAAATGCAATAGACACTGTGATACTAAGAATTTTAAGATGTCCCGCTTTACGCGACTGTTTGTCCACTTAGTACCTGATTTTATGTTTTTTTTAACAGGTCAAAGACCTACGGTAAAGTGCAATATACAAACTGTGATATCTATTTATATTTTATTCTAGTCCACTTATGTGTCTATTGTCCAAATAACGTACCTGATTTAGGTAAAAGTTATAAACTTAAAATGCAATACAATACTGTGATACTTGCATGCATGCTATGTCTTTTGTTTTAACACACGTACCTGACCTTGTTTTCGAAAAACACACCATACAAATCTGTGATATCTACACATATCTTCAAACGTCTATGTACCTGATTTTACTTTTGTTTAGATTAGCCTCAAAGGCAAAATTGTTTTCACTGTGATATTTATGTCACTATTGTCCTTTATGTACGAATTCAATAATGCACTGATCTACCTGTTCCACTGAAACCATAATTTGCCCGACTGCAACTAGCTTTGTCTTAAACATCCACGAAAACAATTTTGCTATTTGCTATCTATTGCTATCAACAAAAACACATATACGCAAAATGAACCTTTTCAATACGAATACTGCCTACTCGTTATTCCACCCCTAGCTATGGTAATCTATAGGTCACTCTCACTGCACTATTATAAGATTAAGTATGTGTTAAGTATTGTTTCTTTTTATTTGTTATTTATTTTCATAGATTTATTTATTTATTTATTTATTTACGTAGTATAGTTATTTATTTTTATTTATTTATACCCGTAGGTTAGTTATTTTTAAGTATTGTGATAGCTCTAAGCCTTATATTATGTGATACTAGTTGATAAGTACGTGTTTCGTAACTTGTCAACAGATCTATGTTATTTATTTTTTTTTGTAGTTTATTTATAAGTTATTTTTCTGTAAATACGTATTGTTAATAAAATATGTATGTTTTTAGGTATATTCTATGTATTTATTTCAGGTATTATTGGTTATTTATTAGAAACAAAAGCAGAAAATTCTAACTACGTCTACTGAGAAAAAAAAAAAACAACCAACATACATAAATTCCATTGGGTATATTTTGATTATCCCTCACAGGTTGACGTAGTCTGATGCCCAGCTATGTTTTGTGGGTTCTTCCCCACGTTCTTCAGCCATCCTGCCACCGACGGAGTCTACTACGAGGTAGTCTCCTACGCCGGTGTTTTGTTATGGATGCCGGTATTGGCTATTGGAAAAAGGAAAGAAAATGAGTTGAAATAATGAACACGAAAGGTAAACAAACTTACCTTGGAAGTTGTTATCCGTCTTCTTCCTGGATCCTTTTCTTTCTTCTGTATTGCCAAATGCTCCTTAACCTACAGAGACACCTAAAATGTAGAAAGGAAAGGAAAAAGTTAATAATATAGAACAAATAAAAAGGGAATAGAAAAAATTAAAAAAATACTCAGCTAGAATTTCGATGCGACAAGTAAAAAAGTAAACAAGAAAAAAAGTGTCACTTGTCGCACCGATACTAGCAATAGAGGTTCGCAAAAGGTGGAACTTATCTCGGCAACCACCGCTAGAGGCGTTGCTGTCGACCTGAAAATAATGAAGTGACAGTAGGGTAGGAGTTTTTTTTGTGGAAAATAGGTTATTTTTATATTAGGTATTTAGGTATTTATTCGTTATATTTATTTATATAGTATTTATTTATGTATATTTAGGATAAGTGTTATTTATTTTAGTTATTTATTTATATTTTATGTTCAGGTGTATTGTTAGGTATTTCTAATGTGCGCATTTATTTATGTATTGTATGTGCATAGGCAGTTTATGTTAAGTTAAGTATTTTATGTATTTATGTAAGTATGTATGTATTATTGTATTGTATGTTTATATGCGCATATTATTTAGTATTCTTTTATTATTTTAGGTCAAAATAAAAATAAAATTGAAATTTCGAACGCCACCACATCATTCACACTAGCGATGCTACGCCAGACGCCACAGTGAGTCGGCCGGCATCTTTTTAAAGTGGCTGGTGATAGTGATTGATGTGGATGTGGATGGCAAAACAAACCGTTCGACTTTGAACATAGACAAGAAAGTCATGTTCAAACTAAAAACTGAAGTGTATGGACGAATAGTGAAAAAATTAATTTTTATTTTCAATTTTTAACTAAGCAATTTTTTTTGTGTAAGTTAGTTTATTTTTGTAGAGATATAGATGTGATTGATTTATTTAAGATATAAAAATTGTTTAGTGCAGTGAGTTATCAGGAGAATAGAGAAAAAAAAAAAACGTACTGACGGCCAAGTGGTGCAGCTACACATATATATGTACATACACTCATATCAAAATACCACGGGTAAGTTCAAATTCAAAGTTCTTGGTGCAATTTATTATGAAGTGGATTTGTTTGTTAGTTCTGGGGCTATGGCCGAGGAAATTTAAAGTCGCCAAAATAAAGTTGACCTCATGCATAATGTGAAGGAGCCCATACGAATGAAATGAAAATTCTTATCAGCTGGATATGAGCCTGTGGGTTCCCAGGCACCACAAGTAATTTTTCGAAAAAAAATCCCAGAACCGTGGATAGTATTTTGTTTTAAATTTGTTTTTGCAATTCAATTAAATCGATGTCGTGCTAAACACGTATATATATATCCCCGTCATAAGACATTGCAAGAGGCCAATAAAAAAAAAATATATCAAAACATTGAAAGTTGTACCAGTGGCCGAGTACAAGTGCAAGACCAGGTCCGGCCTGAGGTGTCAAGCGCCCGCAGGGCCCAACGTAAAGATTTGTTCCGGTTTTGCTGTGTATTAGTTATAAGTGTTCGGCGTGATTTTTTTTGTTATTTATTTATTTATTTCATTTTTTTAGTCATTTTTAATATTTATTTTACATTTTTTTTAAAAGCTTTTTTTATACTATTTATGTCATTTTTTTTACCTTTTTGTGTTGATATTTCTCATTTTGTGTGCGTTATGAATTTGTGGGTTTTTTGTTGAATTTTCTTTCGTGTTGGGCCGCAATCATCCCCTTATCTGATCTTAGGCTACCTTGACAAATCGTACCAGGGCATGTTGAGTCCATTTTATCCGCTACAGGGAGCTCCTTTTAGGCAGGAATAGTAGGTGGGTGCAAACAATCCCCTCGTAGCCACGGGGGTAAAGGGATCGGTTGTGAGTCGAAGAGACGTAGAAAGAAAGAAAAAGAAAGAAGATTAGAAATTACAGAAAACACACGAGTATACAAAAACAATTAAACTACATAAAGAAAGAGATACAAAAACAAAAAGGGAAAATAAGATAAAATTGTAAAAATACCTAAAAAAAAAAAACAAAAAATTATAAAAACATAAAAACTCTTGCAAAAAAAAAAACATAAAAACATAAAAATATAAAAAAATTTAAAAATATAGAAAAACATAAAAACATAAAGTAGGGTTAAGGTTAGTGTTAGGATTTTTGTTATTTATTCTTTTTTCTTTGTTATTTATTATTTTTCTGTTAATTTATTATTTTCAAGTTTTGTTGAAATTTTAGTTTCATTTTGGTTTCTTTTGAGCGTTAATTTGTCGTTTTCAATTTCTGTTTGTTAGGTTTCTTTTAATTAAAATAAAAATGTTCATCACGCCGATGGTTTGAAATTGAGGTTTTTTTTTGTTGTTCGGCGAATAGGATGGCGTGCTAAGCACGATTCCAGGGGGATGAGGAGGTTGGCGATGCATCGTTGGTGATTGGTTTCTCCTGGCAGCAGTGATCGCGTTCGGGGAACTCGACAATATGGCCGACCGAGTTCCATGGTTGGGTGGGCTACAGGCCACACTGCGACTTCACCATGCAGTGCCTGAAGTGTGGTAAGGTTTTTGTGGTGGTGGTTTTTTTGGCACGATATATGTTTTTGTAATGTGGTTTCCGTCTGGCGAAGAGGCAAGATCCCCCCCTAATCCGGCGAGCTAAGCTGAGCATCGCAAGCGTGCCAGGTCTCTTCGTCACGACACTTCCTTTTCCCTTCCTTTTCCAATATCCGTTTCCTTCCTTTCCTTTTTACTTTTCCTTTATTCTTTCCTTTCCTTTTCCATATTCCTTTCCAATCCTATCCTTGTTCCTCTACCTCTACTTTCCCACTACCTATCCCAATCCTCTACCTATCCCAATCCTATTCCTTTATCCCACTACCTTCCCCAACCTTCATACCCTACCATATTACACTTCGTTATGGAGTAGCTCAAATTTAAGCCTTGCGCAAACCAACGTGGTGAGTGCTTTCGATGCGATTGCGTTAAGTCAAATCTATATGCATTAAGTCAAACGTCCATAAGATTACATAGAGATTTGACTTAACGCAATCGCATCGCACGCACTCACCGCGTTGGTTTGCGCAAGGCTTAAAATGGATTTAGTCAAAATGAATGTGAACATCACCAAAATTTTGACAGTTCAGTAAAATGAATGCAAAAGTAACAAGAAATATGCTAAGGTTTAAAATAGCATAAAGTAGGTTGCAACTAAAACTTGAAGTGAAAGTTTTGCTTTTATTTGAAATAATTAGAACAGATATAAGTTGGGAAATAGATCACACAAAACGTCAAGCAAATGAAACTGTGAGATGAGTTAGAGCAAGACTTTAAACATTCAAAATGGGTGATTTTTCAGCAGAAAAAATTTAATGCTGTCCGCAAACTAAATTTGGGTGAGTCTTTAAGCCGTTAGATATAATAGGTCAGTCCTATTTTATCTACTGGCTTAAAGACTCACCCAAACCAAAGCATTTTTGTAGTTGCTAAAGTGGAAAATTAAGATGTTTTAGATTCTATGGTACATTGTCCGTCAATATTTCACAGACAAAATTAATCGCAAGCAAGACGAAAAGAAAAATAAATGCTTTAAATTCTTTTAATTTCGTTTTAAATATTTTTTCGAATTATGAACGTCTATTTCGCAATTCAACGCCCCATTCACCTATCGATGATCGATAACTAAACGATAACGCCACTTGTCACGCTCACTCAACCATTCACATCCAACTTCACTCGGCTACTAAGA
Organism: Melanostoma mellinum; assembly: GCA_914767635.1. NCBI lineage: Eukaryota > Metazoa > Arthropoda > Insecta > Diptera > Syrphidae > Melanostoma > Melanostoma mellinum. The sequence goes on from OU612058.1 coordinate 147,033,999, forward strand.
AATTTCCCCAAACAAAGAGAGAGGGAGACACGCGTTTGTTTGTGTAATGCGCACGATTAATAACTTCTTATCAGTTTTTTGTATTTAAATTCAATTCAAATATAAATAATCCCCATAAATTAACATTATTTAACGAGTGCATCATCCGTTTCAACTATTTGTCAAGTGCTTTTTCAAGTTAACTATCCAGTTTCATATCACACAAGTTTTCAGTGTCGCCAGAACCACGCAACAAGTAGTGCATTTTTATTCGAACGAATTGTGACTCCGTTTTGGGTAACCTCGTTCCAGTTAGAAGTCTACTTTTGCACTACAGCGTTCTAGAACTTTTATAAATAAATAAATCGCATTTTATTGTGTATATTTTGTTAAATGGTAAGTTTCTCGCCGACTACTGACTTTTTTTGCTTTTTCTTGGAATCGTCCATTGTTAGTCATGCACTTGGTTAGCAGTGGCACGAACCGATTGGCATGATCGAGTTGTTATTTGGTACGAGTATGTGGGGCTTCATTCAAAGTCTTGTGTACATTTCCAGTCGATTGTTCTTCCTAAACGTAAACATGGGTGCATGCTTTACACTGGAACGTGATGAAGATGTTATGGCACGTAAAAGAAGCAAGGAGATCGACCGGCAACTGGAGGCGTCAGAAAAACAACGACCCAAAGTGCTCAAGATCCTTCTACTGGGAGCTGGAGAGAGCGGTAAGTTGTGAATTGTAAATTGTAAATTCAAACATCAATTCCTGCCAACGTTACAAACGTGTAAACACATCTCTAAAAAGAAAAATCAAATCGTCACAGAAATTTCAAAGTAAAGTTAAAAAACCCATATGGTGGTACTACGCCGACAAGGCAAAATTGACTTAATTAGCATACAAGCAAGAAAGATACCGGCTAATCTAGAGTTGAGAATTATGTCGGCTTTAATAGCTTCTAACTAGGTGTCGACCTAAAGCCAATAGTGGCAATGATAAATGATAACACGATGAAAGGAAGAACATGGCGGGTATCGTGTTATAAATTTATCGAATTTGTATTTGGATAATTGCGGCAAATAGATAAAAGGAACTTATCAAAAGATAAGCTTCAGTGTCGTTGTTTTGCGTTTACTCCGCCGTGGGTGGTTATTGATGCAAGGTTGTAGACAGAAATCAAACATCGAAACTTGTTTAATGGATGATGCAAGAATAAATATAATCTTTTTTGTTTTTCAGGCAAAAGCACCTTAGTTAAACAAATGAAAATAATCCACTCTGATGGCTTCACTTCAAGTGAACTTCTATCATTTCGCCCTACAATTCTCGATAACCTCCTTTCATCAATGAAATATGCCTTGGCTGGGATGGGGATTCTTCGTATAAATCTGGAATACCCAACAAATCGTATATATGCTGAGATTGTTCTCTCAAGTCCAAGTTGTTTCGATATGGAGTTTCGCGTGATTGACAAAGTACGCATAGCTCTCAAGATTCTTTGGAAAGATCGTGGTGTGCGTTTAGCTGTTTCACGAGGCTATGACTTTGAGTTAAATGATTCGGCTTTATAGTAAGTTGACATGATTGTTTCTTTATCCTCATTTCTTACGACTTGTGTTGTAGTCTTTTTGAAAACATGGAACGAATCTTGGGTGAAAAGTATTCTCCTTCATCGACTGACGTTCTGCGGGCACGAGTTCGTACAAATGGCATTATAGAGACAAATTTTCTGGTGAACGATTCAGTTGTCAGGTATATTTCGTTTGACTAAGCTCATCTATAATGAAGATGACAATGTTTTATTTTTTTAGCATGTACGACGTTGGGGGTCAGCGGTCACAAAGACGCAAATGGGTCTATTGCTTTGAAGATGTTCGAGCTGTGCTTTTTGTTGTAGCCCTGAGTGGCTACGATATGACTCTTCTAGAGGACAACACCGTTAATCGTCTCGTAGAGAGCTTGAATCTGTTTGAGCAGATCATCAACAACAGGTGGTTTAAGGAAGCTGCGTTTATTTTGTTTCTGAACAAGTTAGACTTATTTCGGGAGAAGATAATGTCCACAAATCGACACCTGAGACTGTTTGTTTCTTCGTACAGAGGTAAATAAACTGAAAATAAGTTCGGCACAAGCCTATTTTGAAGCATCAATGAGCACTGAAAACTCCTAGTGCATTCGCTAGCGTGTGTAGGCTTAGAAGCTAAAAGCTCATTTGTACTACGCCCCGAGCTAGTGAGCTCAATTTTGTTTTTTCAAATCTATTTTATCTCAACTCATTTCTTTTTTCCTTTCAAGGACCCGATCGGAATATTGATCAAGCAGCCCTCTTCATTCAAAGTGAATTTCTCAAACGCAATCACAACGCCCGCCGAGTTATTTGTCCGCATTTCACAACAGCCACCGATACGGCTAATGTTCAAACAGTTTTCCATGTTGTCATGGAGACAGTACTGAAAGAGAATCTTGGTGCCGTTGCTCTTCTTTAAGAGCACGTGCACAATGAACAAGTTTAATTTTATGCCAAAATTTAGAGAAAAAAAAATCTGTCCCAACGTGTCCTTACAGCTACTTCCATTAGATTGATCTTCCATAAGTAATTTACTTTTTAAAGGATTGAAAAATATTTACTGTATTTTTTTAAGATCTCATTATGAATAATGAACGAATTGTGTAGCTTGTAGTTGTAATATGGAATTTTCTTTTTGTAATTTTTATGTTAGGAAATACGTATTTATTATAATTATATTATTTTTTATTATTACTATATGCTAAGTTGTCAACGAAATAACTGATTTACATAATAAAATAAATGAAAACAAAACAACACTATTTTAAATTTGTATTGACGACGAGACGAGACGAGATCGGTAATAGGAATGAATATGTTTTTCCACGGGATTCGCTTTTCGCAAGGAAATTGGAAGTCCCCCCGGTTGTCTATTGTCATGAAAAACGCTTTCTCGTCCGCAATTGCTCACAAGATAATGTTGTGAGAAATGAGCTAGGACCTGGGGCTCCCCACTCATTTGCGCCACCCTATTTTTTTATCTAGATAATCGTCTGATAATCTGTAGTTGGTTTTGATGACTGGTATCGCATTCGCGAGGATTTGGTAAGCCCTCTGATAGCAAATTCATAGCCATAAAAAGTGATTTCTCGGTTAGCCGTTCGGAGCCGGCAAAAAATTTTAGGTTGCCTCCATTTCCTCACAAAGAATGGTTGTGAGAAATACGCTAGACCCTGGAATTCCTCACTCTAGGTCCGTTCGTTGAACTTTCCCCAGCGTTGACCCAGGTTTTCTTGACAACCCTATGAGTTGTCAAAAAAACCTGGGGCCAGATTCTATAAAAAGCGAAACGAAAGCGATCAAACGTTTTTCAATAGGAAAGACATTGCAAATCGTTCGCACACACGAAAACGTTTGTTCGCTTTTACTTACAGAATGTCACCCCTGGGTTTTCCAGTCCTCAAAAAACGCTTAACCACAAATCACCACACATCCCTGACATTAAAAAAAATACATGCCATTTGACAGCCCTCAACTCGCCACAGGAAAAAGCTAGGGCGAGTTTATGGAAAACCTAGGTCAACCCTAGGGCTCAAAAAACACTCAATTTGACATCCAGGGTGACTTTAGGTTTCTCAAAAAACGCTTTGTGGCGACCCCTGGGGCTTCAACGAACAAACCTAATGTCACTTTCCATTAGACGAAAAGAACCGTCCAGGAGCGTCCGGGACCATTCTCAAACCGTTTCATTAATTTAATAAGGAGGCTTCTCAAGATTTTGAGAAGTTATAGACACTTCCCGATTTAAAGTGAGAATCCACTCAACCCGCACAAATACATGTTACTCAAATGTCAAAATCAAAATTTTCTTTAAGGAATTATCTACTCTGTGCTGAACAGAAACAATTTTGGGTGTTCCATTGTTTTTTAAAATGAGTGCTTCCTTGAGTAAAACCATTGGAAAGCGACATTAGAGTATTTAAATTTTTAAAGTTCAATCAGCAAATTGAAATCAGCACCTTGGAAAATCGACTTCTTGCCACCTTGTGCCAGTTGCGTGGGTAAGATTTTGTAGGTATACCCAAAGAACTTATTTCTTTCTAGTTTCGATTTTCCAAAAACTCAATTTCAAATGAGGAGCTTTTCGCTACCATGTATAAATGACAAAATTATTGGCACTTTCCATTGGTTTCACTCAGGGAAGCACTCATTTTAAAAACCAATGGAACACCCAAAATTGTTTCTACTCAGTTTAACGTAATTTCCTTTGTGTGAGTGAAACACCTATGGCTCTTAAAAAAATTTTCCTTGAAGAAACTTTTCTTTTTGACATTTGAGTAACATGTGTTAGTGCTTCTGAGTCGATTCTCATTTCAAATCGAGAAGCGGCTGTCACTCCTCAGAATCGTGAGAAGCGATCTTTTTGCACCAATGGAACGGTTTGAGAGTGCTTCTGGACGCTCCTGGACGGTTCTTTTCGTCCAATGGAAAGTGCCATATATGTAAATAGTGACAGCCGACAGCCCTGCTTTTAGTCTAAACTGAGCAAATTGAGCCCACATCAGCTGAGCGTTGTAAAATGTCATGGTGGTGTTTGTTGATTCCAAAATATATTTTTCACAAATAATTTTTTTTACTTACTAACGACACGAATAATTTAACAATGTTGCTGTTTAAAATAGGATTCATCCTTGTGCTAGGTAAATTTGTTCAAAACAGAAATGTGATTGATTATTTTAGAATCCTTTTTTGTCAAAGGTACAATGGTGCAAACAATCGAACTCAAAGGACTCAAAACAATTGTGAGCTTTTTAAATGGAGATTTTTTCGATTCTAAGAGCAAAGAAGAAGACGACACTGCTGCTCCAACTGAAAAAGGACCTCCAGTTGGAGTTTCATCCTATAATTTCATGGATTATGTGGTCGGTCAATATGAGAAAAAGTGCAATCTATTCGACAATGAAATTGCACACTTAAAGGCTGGTCGTTCTGAAGCCAAGGCGCCCATTGTAGTCAAGTGTATTCCAAATGAAAATGTAAACTCAACTCTACTTATGCCAGACACAGTAATGGACATTGTTGCACTACTCAAGCCAATAGGCAACTCAACCAAACGCAATGTAGAAGGAAGTTGTGTGCTTATTATGTTTTATTCGAAATCATGCCCAGGATGTGCAAGGGTGGCACCGATATTCAATCCATTGCCAAAACTATTTCCAAATCTTAAAATTGCAGCCATTGATGCGTACAAGTTTCATAGTTTTAATGCAGAATTTGGAATTGTTGGATTGCCTACAATTTTATTATTTCACCAAGGACGTCCAATTGTGAAGTTCTACGGAGATGATTGGGATTTTAGAAAGTTTGTTACCAGACACACTGGACTCGAGGTGCCTACGTATGCAACGATTACTTCCGATGATTTCAGGGGTCCACTGCCAATTGTAGCTGAAGAAACTGAAGACTACTACTTGGTACTCGCTTGGGGTTTCATCTTTTTCTGCCTTGGGAACTATTTTTCGAGGACGGCACTGTGCAAGCAAATGATCGAGATGATTCAAAGGAATTGGCGAGAATCAGAAGCACAGTTGGAGCACAGTTAATTACAGGGAAACTGATATGAGGAGTTTGTCTTAAGTTGTAATATTTATTAGTCCATGCGAGTTTCAAATAAATGTGGTTGACATTAACAAGATAACGTTATTTTTTTGTTTTGAATGTCATCTTGAAGAAAATACAAAGGCAGTTTGAAACAGCAGCTTTATAGTCTGCCAGAAAAAATATTTTTAATGGTGAGTTCAGAAGGCGCAACTATTTTTCAGTGAAAATTACTGCGCTACTAATGTCAATGTGTAATGGAACAAGTGCCGTTTCAAGGGATGTGTAAATGAGGGTTTTGCCCCCACCAAAATTCAATTAAATATCAGTAGCTTATCTTATCTTCCTAGATTATCCAAAAGTTGGAACTTATAGCTAAGTCATCCAATCTCACAATATTAAGTACCAATTGTTTATAATCTGATTCGAGAAAAATTCATAGCTGCAGAGGAGAACTATCATGTAAGGAGAACTATCCTCAGCAGACTTGCCTATATGCCCTCTCCGGCTGTGCCACTGGTGGATCCGTTCGTAAATAGAAGAATTACATAAATGGGCATTATCTGAAAAGTGGATGGGGAAGCCGTTTTCCGAGAATATGCATTAAAGGAAAATCTGAAAAATTGGAAATGATGCTGTTACTTTTTGCTGTATAGACTAAAGGAAGCGCAGGTAAATAGACAAAATGGCTTAATCCATATTTTTCTTTTTAAAAAATGATTCAAGTACCTACTTAGTTATAATCGCAAGTATTTACAAGATTATGACGTTGAGTTTCTTTTTCAGTGTCCAGATATTTACTTCTGTTGCAGCGATGACAGTGCATAGTGCTACAGAATGTGCAGTTCTATGCCGAATTATTCATTCAAAGTTATCTTATAATTACGGGTAAGTCCCAGTTTTCAAATTTTTTTTAAAGTGAAAATTTCTTTTCGTTCACTTTAGCTTTTATTGTTCTTGTAATTCAAATTTCACTAATTTTGAGGAAAAATTTTTTCAAAATTTATTTCCTTTTTACGAAGTCTTTGTAAAATATTTTATCTGTACCTACAACTACCCCAACCAAGTCGTTATGAAAGTAGTTGGTCGCTTTTACATCACATTTCAAAAAATTTGTTTAACAGCAGAGTTTACTAAAGTCTAAAGGTACATGCATACATAATATGTATTAGTTGAAAAAATGGTGCCATATACATACATATTTGATAGGTAATTACTAGTAAAAATAATTTTTTCGGACACCTCGGCTCTCGTGTGTCGTGTCTGTCTGTTACGTGGGAGGTTCGAAGTTCAAATCCAAACAAAAAACAAAAATTGTTTGATTATCGCCTTTTATGATGAATTGACAGCTCCTCCAATAGTAACTTGGTTTTCCTGATCCTGAAAAGCACTTTCTCGATTAGGTCTCCCGATTCTCCATAAGGTTTGGTTGGGAGAAATGGCCCTAAGACTACCCGCTCTGCTGCGTTCCTTTATTATCTTTTTATCTTAGCTCGGTCTTAGGTTTAAAACAAAAGGCCTAGTAAGTATAATTTTTTATTCTTGTTAGGAATGAAGCAAAGCTTAAGTTTTTTGCACCGGTTTCAAGTTTGCACGTGTTCACATGACCTGGGATACCAACTTTGGAAGTGAGCTCAATTAACGAAATGTGGCTTTGTCAGACGAAAAACGGAGAGTATTGGCATTCCAATCGCTAACAAACTTCTGCTCAAGCAGGACACATATACAAGAATACTAATCTGAGATGGTCAAGCAGCTTAACGTGTAACGCAACAAAACAGATCCGACCCTAGCTAGATCTTAAGCGGTCGAACGGCTGGATCTCTCTCAAAAGAAAGCACATCAGTGCGTCGATAGGTGACACCACAGGACACTGTCTTATTGGACGACATACCGAAAGGCTAGGAGTCGCTTCAAACGTCTTTTGCAGAAGCTGCGTGGAAGAGGAGGAAGAGGAAACTATTTCCCAACTTCTCTGCTCATGCCCAGCTTTAGCTCACAAACGTAGGATATACCTAGGTTCGTACTTCTTTGATGACCCTAGTGATCTTACTCAAATCGACGCCCTGCGTCTCCCTCTTCATTGTAAGTTCGAATTCGTTCGACTAGGATAAGGATACACTAGATCCATCGTGGTAGGATCTGCAGTAGCTTAGAAGTTATGAAGGGCACCGACTTATAAAAAGTGATTTGTGGGAAAAACGCTTTAAAGATTTGTACACTAAAAAATTTTTTTTGGATTTTTTTTTAGAGGAAAAATAATTCAATCATTTTCAAAAGTAGGAGAAATGTTTAGAGCTATCTAGTATTCAAAAATTTTTTTATTTATTCGATGGCCAACGAAATGGTGGCGTTATTGAAGTTTTCCGCAGTCCTGTTTCCGGTGACATCGAAAACTGCTGAGTTGCAACTCTTTTTCGGTTGATCTGAGAAAGATTTACTAAAGTTCTTTCTTTTACAGACATATTAAGGGAAAGGATTTACCTTAATAAGAATAAAAAAGTACAAAATTCTAAATTTGAGAGCCTTTTTCCTACAAAATTTGACGTATTCGACCCCCGAAAAATTATTTACTTACACGCTGCCTTTCAAACTAAAAGTATATCCTTTCGATAATGTTACTGAGAGCAATCTCCCAAAATTTCATCTAAATCGGTCGCTAACTTTTTGAGCTACAACACGAGCAGGTTTTGAAAAAGTAGTTTCACCAGGAGAAAATATTGTAACGTGCGCTTAGTTCGCAAAAATAAAACTCTACCTTTCAATTTAATTCTACCACTTTATTCAGTATCTACTTTCGATATACACTTTATTTGAACTCAACTCGACTTTTGGACTATCACTTGTATTTACTCTTAACTTTATCACTCTATAAACAAAACTGCCCTCTGGTTGCCTCGGGCGGGCTATTTATATCGAATGACATGCCATCTAGAACTCTCCAGTTACTTCTACATGTTCTCCACATTTGCTGTCAAGCATCTCTACACTCACACACACTGGCTTACAAGCAACGCCTGTCATTTATACCATTCCATTATAGTGTTGCCAGTTGTGTTTTCGGTTGAACGTTTTTCGATTAGGAAATTGGTATAAAATGTTGGGTTCACGTTACAATATTAAATTGTAGTAACTTTAGGATTAATCGGCGATTCCAGGCGCTTACAAAAGAAACAATAGAATTACCCGAAACAGCTGCCTGATCATACAAAAGGTCAACAGTAGAGGGTATTGTGAAGCTAAGGTCGCTCTTCCTCTAACGGCCCGAGCTATCTGACTCGTCACTCGACCGCATGTTGTTCTCGCGCTTTAAATGCGATAACTCCGCATCTATTCGATATTTTCAGTATTCCTTTGGTCATACCATTCTTTGGATATCAGACTCTCGAAATGTGTAAAAAAATTGATTTTTTGTAAGTTTTAAAGTGGTCTCCCCCTTAAGGCGAGTTGAGGGCACTCGTTTTGACATTCAAGCTGAGTTTATTTTAAGACAAAGCTTGTAGCCGCCATCTACAAGGAGAAATCAGTACTTCAAACTACACACCTATTATGCGGGCTCATTTGGCCATTATTGGTCATCCAGACCTAGACCTTGCGATCTATTAATTGCAATCTGCAGTCATCAGACGGATTGACTGATTTTGTACAAAGTGCTCACAAAGGTCTTTATTTCATTCTATAAAGAAAAGAAAAAGCAACGAATTTATGTTTAAGCCACTGCCCTCTTTTTACCGATAGATACTTTAATAACCTAATCCTACAAGTATTTCATGCTCCCACATCCTTTCCCTGTCAATTTTGAATTTGCCACCCATCCTTTTAACTCTTTCCAAGCTTGTTTCTATTGGATCCTTACGTTACTGCATACATAATTTAACTTTGTTACATAATCCAGTGCCTATGGCTTAGGCAGCTTAAAATCAAATCAACTTGACCCGTGTTTCTATGGCCTTATTATGCAACATCTTGACCATAACATTTCTTGAAGTATAATACGCCTTTTTCAAAAAAGTCCCACGTTCTTAAACAAAGTACAAGACAATGGCTTGCCAAAACTATCTAACCACAATTTCCAAGTAGGTATGAGTGATCAAAGTGCCTTGAATTCCCATCGAACCGAAATCGAATTGCAAATTGATTGTCCACTAGACTAAACATGACAAAAACCCAAATGACTGGATATTAATTTCGAATTTCCAACATCGCATTTAAATTCAAATTCAAATCGAAAGCGATTTAAAATAGAGAGCCTCTATGGAGCCATCTCATAACAAACCCTCTGCGGGTTAAAAGGTTGCTGTTTTTTCTTTTTATTTTATTTCAAAGGACATATTGAGTAGGAAGGACTCAAAACAAATACACGCCATCCACGGTAACAGAACAATTCGATGATTTTCCCATTTGTGTGCATATCTATCTATAGCATTCCTTTCAGATTCAATTTGAAAAAAAAGAAAGAAAGAAAAGAGCTGCCAAGGACTTGTGATGTCCCAATTAATTACCATCAATGAGCATTTCTCAAATCGAATTAAATTTATTTCAAAAGGCCATTTGATTTTGCTTTTGCGAATCCGTTGAGTTCAATTGCTTTCGAACGAACTATTGTGGCGTAAATATATATTGAGGTTTGAAGTACACAAATAAATGTATATGCATATAAAATAAGAAAACACTTAAGGAGCCATTTCAACGAGTTAATTGAAGAAAAATATACCCGTTTGGTTCTTAAAGGATACTCTCCATCCGCTGGGTAGTTCAAATCCATGATGAAGTGCAGCGCAAAGAGGGCGGATTTTGTGTTAAATACTCTCTCTTGCTGCTTCCTTAATGGCCATCGTATAAATCATTGACCTGGTTTTCATTATCTTTTTTAACTCTCCTGTCTTGTGATTGTTCATTGTTCAAGCTGGCAAGCAAAAATGATAAAAACTCATTGAAAAAAAAACTGGAAAAAAGAAATCGTAGTTATGACGGAAGATTAATGAGCAGAGTTCGGAACAGAAATTTACTTTTGTCTGATTGTACTTTTGGTAGCCCAGATTAAAATATGATTTTACCTTCGAAAACTGCTTGAGAATGGATTTTTTGATTTTCCTCGGTCTGTGATGGTCATTAGAACAACTAAGAAAACTAAAATTCAATAAACGAATAAGTCGAAGAAGATATGAAAATTTTTAAATGCAATTAAGTGGGTGGCCTAATCAAACAAACCTCTACATGTCTACATATTTGTGAAGGCCTTTTTCCTTACTAGGTAAGCTGTGTTCTTATTCAAACAAAATGCAGACATCAATTATTAAACATTTCGGTAATAGAAAGATTTTTTTCATAATAAATTGGCAAGCCTTTAAATAATTGACTCCCTTACATGTATAACCGCCCGAAGAACAAACCTTTGTTTTGGTTGATTTCGATATACAAATCCCGTACAGTTTGTTATAATACTTTTTCCTCAACTCACTGTTCAGACACACAGGCCCAAAAAAACATGTCAGTCTCAACCATATTTGAGTTAAAAAAATGTAATACAGATTTTTTTAAATATGTAATACGTTCGTACAACTGCTTCAGAGTATAGTCCAAATCAAACCTGAAGAGAATATCTTTTATTTTGTATTTTGTATTTTTTATTTTGTGTTTTGTTTATTTTACATCAATCGGAGATTTCGGATGTATGATTTTATTTCAAAAAGGTTTTACAAAAAACAGTGTATGCTGGTATAAAATTAAATTAAATTGCCTGTCAGGTTAAGAGGTAGATTAAATATTAAGTTTAGTGAGCTGATTACATTTCAGTCCAGTGCTGAGTGCTTTCTCTCCAACCTGAACTGGACCGCAAGAGTATAAAGATCTATAATTTGCTCAGAGATTACAGTAATCATCTTACAGGCTTAGAAATATCTATCTATAAATTCTATATATGTACATATATAAAAGTATGATTACAAATGAAATAAGGCTAATTAACGAGTGATTGTATATTATATTTGCTTACTTAGGTGGGCATATTACAGTTCGGGGTGAACCTGGGCCTCAACTCAGGCGAGCCCCTCCAGTTCTGCACTCTAAGTCGGTGGAGGTCTTCATCCACTTGATTGTGCCACCTAAGATGAGGTCTTCCCCTTTTGCGATTTCCATGCAATGTGCTTTCGAAAACCCGTCGAGCCGGAGCGTTTCGGTATATCCGCTCTCCATGACACAACCATCGTAGCCTCGCGATGCGTAGTCTTCTGGCTATGCTCTCTAGTTTATTTAAAACATGTCGCGGTACAGCTCATACAGCTCGTTGTTGTGTTTTCTTCTCCACACATAGTCTTCGCATACGGGACCAAAGATCATTCGGAGAATTTTACTTTTAATGACCAAGAGTTTCCTCATCCGCTTTCGAAAAGGTCCATGCTTCCGCGCCATAAGGCAGGACTGGGATGATTAAGGTCTTATACAAGGTTACCTTGGTTTTTCTGGAGAGGGTTTTGTTTCTCATTTGGTTAAAGAAGCAACGGTTGGCAAGAGTTATTATCCGTTTGATCTCCACACTGATGTTGTTTTCCGTTTCTATAGGATCCTAGGTAGACGAACTCCTGTACTACCTCCATGTTATGTCTGTCTATTGTGACGTTTTGTCCAATTTGTCGGTGTTCTGTGTCCTTTTTTGATGACAACATATACTTCGTTTTGCCCTCGTTAACAATGGAACTCATTTTTGCCGCTTCTGTTTCAATACTCGCAAAAGCACCTATGACATCACGCTTTTTTCTTCCCATTACGTCAATATCGTCTGCGTAGGCGAGTAATTGTACAGACTTTTGAAAGATTGTTCCTCTGGTGTTGACGTTTGAGTTTCTTACAATCTTTTCAAGAATGACGTTAAAGAAATCGCATGACTGTGGTCTGTTCTTTTATTCTTGGATGTTACGCGATGTAACATCGGGTAACATTATGTCGTTCCTAAATGCAAAAAAGTTACGAAATGTAACATCGAGTCGTTCCTAAATGCAATGTTGAACTGTCACTTGTTGTAACTTTTTCCAACTCATCTCTGGGACTTGAGTTTCGATGTTGATCTATCAAACCCCTCTAGAATTGGTGTTGCTCAGATTTGTTTTGGTTTTTTTTTCATTAATCTTTCAAAATTCTGTAAGCAGTTATTGATTTTCAATCTTGTTCATTTCAGATTTCTTTTTTCTTCATCAAAAACGAGTTTCTTTTAGGTGGATTTATATTTTAAAAAATACTTTAAGCCTTGCGCAAACCAATGCGGTGAGTGCGTGCGATGCGATTGCGATAAGTCAAATCCCTATGCCTTAAGTCAAACGTCCATAACATTACATAGGAATTCGACTTATCGCAATCGCATCGCACACACTCACCGCGTTGGTTTGTGCAAGGCTTTATTCTTATTTTTGACAGACTAACAAAGTGTAACATCGAGTAGTTCCTAAATGCAATCATGATTTTGTAACAAAGTCAAACATACACAACAACAACGATGATTTTGACACTACAGCATCGCGTAACATCGAAGCCATCTAGGAACGCACCGCTTGTCGCCTTTCCTAAAGCCTTTTTCGACATTAAAGGCCTCCGCGAGTTCGACCTTGACGGAGCAGCGTGAATTCTCCAAAGTCATCTTGCATAGTCGTACGAAATTTACAGGGATACCAAAACAAGACATGGCTCTGTACAGCTCGTCTTTGTAAATACTGTCGTACAGGGCCTTGAAATCGATAAAGAGATGGTGAATATCGATATTATATATTCTCGGGTTTTTTCCAAGATCTGCCGTAATGTGATTATTTGGTTTATTGTGGACTTCTCTGGTATAAAACCAAATTGGTAAGGACCTATCAAGTTGTTGGCGTGGGGTTTCAGACGTTCACATATTACAGCAGACAGGATCTTATAGGCGACGTTAAGGAGGCTTATCCCTCTATAAATGGCGCAATTGTGAGTGTCTCCCTTCTTTAGGATCGGGCATACGATACTCCATTTACCGGGCATGTTTTCTTCTGACCATATCATGCTGATCAGCTGGTGCATGCTCCTTTCCAACTGGTCTTCAGCTGCCTTGAAATATTTTATTTAAGGCCCGACCCATAGAATCCGTTGCGTCCGTTCGCTGCCGGATTCAACTGACAGCAGTGAGTTTTACCGGACACAACGGATTGGGCTGATCCATAGATTCCGTTGCGTTGTGAAGAGAAAACTTCAAATTGGTTTTGACTGCGCATGTCATCAGTTCTGCCGGACGTAAAAGTTAAAAGTTGGGCTACTTTTTCCGTTGCGTCCGTTGCATCCGATGCTTATGAGTCACCTCTCATAAGATCGTCTGTATTTAATCGAGCTGTCAATTGAATCCGGCGCCGAACGGACGCAACGGATTCTATGGGTCGGGGCCTTTAGTTATTGGAAAAATGAAACAGGAGTTTATTTTTTAAAGTGGCGCTATTGTAATGAGAATTAAAATCTATTTCTATTGAGCTTAAGTTAGTTTCTCTAACACAGCTTTTGGCTCATTAAATGCGTAAATAACCCTGCGATTATTTTCAAGGAAGAGATTCCGTTCTCTTAGGTGGCGATGTGGTGCATATACTTATGTATATCAACTAGAGATAGAAGATGCGTACAATTAATATGATGTGTTAAAATATCGTTAATAAACATAAAAGAGAAGATTTTACGTCGTGACTGTATGCCTATAAGTTGATATCTGGTGCTTTACGAAGGCATTTCAATATTGCAATTAAGTTTCCATACCACAAACCTATGGTAAATTTTCTTCAAATACTTTCCAATCTCATGGAGTGAGTGTTGGAGTATGGATTCCAGACCACACAGCAATATACCAAGATTTATCTTACATAGGCTGAAAACAGAGATTTTAGAGTGTATGGGTCCGTGAAACTGAATATATTCGATATGCTTGTTGAAATTAAATTTTGAATCAAAAACAACACCTAGATCTTTTTTTTCAAAGACTCTTTCAAGAACACTGGTTCCGATTCTATAATCATAGAAAACAGGGGAGTATGAACGAAAGAATGAAAAACATTGACATTTGATGACATTTAAAAACAGTTGGTTAACATTACATCAGTATAAATCACGTCCACTTGATATCCATCCCCTAGCTTATTTAAAACATAATTTGACAAAATAGAAAGGTTGGTAGTTGCTGATCTGATCGAATAAAACCATGCTGGTATGGTGAGATGAGTTCTTTCAGCATAAAGGAAAGTCTATCGCACACTATCTTTTCGAAAAGTTTTTGAATCAAGGTAAGGGGAACCCTAGAGCCCATATAAAATACCCATAACTTTATACTGATTCCAAAAAGCTAAGCCGGAAAGCGTTTTTCATTGCAGTGTGTAAAAAAACTCGGAGGACTTGCTAGTTCCTCGTGAAACCAACCTCGAATTTTCCACGTAATAGGCAAATATGCTAACCATTAAGGTACAGACACTATCCAACAAGTTTGTGGTCTGAGTTAAAGTTAGTTCGTTGGAAGGTTTGGTAGTATACATAACACTGCAGGATGTTCTTTGGTCGGGAACAAAATTCTTACTCCTAGTTTAATGGGGTATTCTGCCTGACCGCGTTTTCAGTCTGGTATACGGTATGAGGATAACCAAGTGTCGTTTTTGAATCAATGTTTCCAAAGACATCCCCTTTCCTTAGTTGAGGTCGTCAAGTTTGAACTGTTTAGAGTTCGTTTTTAGGATATTGTGTTATGTTTTTTTGTGGCGCTCGAACGAGACGTAGCATTTAAAACTAGAGATAGTTGGTTATCTTAAATAAAAAATAAATAGGGTGGCGTAACAGAGCGAGGAGCCCCTGGGCCTAGCGCAATCCTCACAACCATGCCTTGCCAATTTTCTGCCGGTTCCGAACGGCTAATTGAGAAAGCGCTTTTCATGGCAATGAATACTAACGGAGGACTTGCCAATTCCTCGCGAAAGGCGATACCTGGGGAAAAAACATGTTTGCCTCTTATGGGATTCGAACCACGAACCTCTGGATTAACAGGCGGACATGCTAACCATCTTACTTATATTTTACCGAAAATATTGTCATAATATTTCGGCTTTTTTTTCAAATGCTTTTTTATTTCCTGCTTTTCCAAATGTCAAAAACAAAAGAAAGGGCGGTTTCATTGCTTTTTTAGAAATGCCCGATTAATGGATCGTCGGTAACCGTCACAATTGCCCAATTAGGAATAAGCCTACCTTAAGTCGCATCTACTGCCTGAATACCCATTCTCACTACGGTAGATCTTGAAAGAAATCCGAGAGTACCACATCGATAGATACCATCTTCTTATCGATTTTAAGGCCGCGTAAAAGACAGTTTTTGCAGCAAGTGGTCTTCATTTTAATTGAGATGTAGTAACTGCTACTAACCTAACCATGCCTGGCGTCTCTGTACTTAGTGCATTTGAGTAGAGTTTCCAGACCGACAGAGCAATTAAAGTCACTTCCAGGGTGGCGACCTACCATTTTTTGTCGATTCCGATCGACTAAATGAGAAAGCTCTTTTGTAAGGCAGTGTTAGTCACTCTCGATATCCGTGGAAAAACAGTTGGGTGTTTCTGGGATTCGAAAAACAATCTCCCATTTCGCCACGGGCAACACTCTAGCATTTTATTCGGCCGAAAAAATCGATTGCAATTTATTGGCTCTATTCGGTAGTGAGCATGAAACGAACACTCCACATTCAAGTCCTATTCATTTTGATACGAGGGCAAAGTTTCAGTTCAATCTCAAAGCAATTACTCGTACTGTGTAAAAGAACTCCTTTCTTATAAACTCCCTCAAAGTCTATGTGTATCCACTAAAATATTTATTTTCCTATTCATCACCGAAACCTAATTCCTTATCCCAGCCAATGTACCACACGAAAAGTACCTATGTACCTACAGCATAATAAACTTCAATTTACAAGCCAACCGTCGGTCGTTTTTTCTTCCGTTTAAGTTCCTCATCTTCTTGTAAATCGATAAAATCATTTGGATTAACAGAATCCGCATGTTGGGGGCAATACATCCTTCCGGGGCATAGGATATAGTCATGTTTACAATGATCCTTTTGCGAGAAAATAAAATCTTCGTACATGATGACAATTAATTAAATTAATTAACATGGCATGCAACACATACACACAATGTGAGCAAATAAACACACAACGTAGAACAACGACCGTGTCTCGTAATTGGATTGTATTTCCATGGGAGTTAGTGTTACAATTAATATGAGAGATAACATCGCTTAAATTTCACTAGTCACCTAACTTGGCATCCGGGAAACACCATCATCAACACCAAGAACCTATCTATAAACCATCCCCATCAACGCTTTCCACCCCCGCACTGTTGGGAGTCTAGTCTAGCATTTGATGAAAGTAAAACTATATAAGAGCATAACGTGGTAATGGTGGGCGCCATGATAATAATTACTCCCACAGTTTTGAATGTGTCCCACTCGTATCTTTATTACAAAGGATAATCACTAAATCTTGAAAGGCGAACTCATCGCAGCAATGACGGGGATGGCAACATGGCAACAGCGGCAGTTTGATGCATGGGTGGCTTAATGGTACAAAACTAATGAATGCGATATATCTGTGCATCCGCCACCAGTCATTCGTCACTCATATTTTTTCATTCATTCTGTTTGGCTAGTTGGATAAATGAAACAAGATAAGGTGAGCAAGTAAATAGTCGTCGGAGTCCCTTTTTATTTTATTTTTCAAATTCCAACCCTTGTCCAGGCACTGATGGTGAAATGATGGCTGAGTGTATGGCATAAAAGGATGATATCCATCATTTCTCACTTCTACAAAAGAGAAATTAATGATGAAATGACGAATGAGTATACTATACACACACAGAGATGTGCCTTTATGAGAGGCAGATAGTCGAACGCAAATAGTTTTAAGATATGAAGGCAGTGAATGGAAAATGTCAACACAGACTGTAAAGTAGAGGTATACCAGGCATTGTAGAAAAGTTAATTAGCATGATCAAGGATGCAGTTTAATTTTAAAGATAGGTATGAAATATGCCCCAAGGAATTTAAAAAACAATGAATGACCAAGGCAGCCAGAGAACACACAAAGTATTCTGAGTCAAAATTTGATACATGTGTTTCTGGCTTTGAAACTTATAGATTTCTAAAGCCTTGACGCAACTGCCATGTACTCATTGAAATACTGGATCAGTGACAGAAAAATTGTTTTTCAGGAATAAATAAGCTACTTCTGTTTTTCCATGGAGAATCAAGTAACGCAATCATAATTGATTGTTCAAAACAAGGAAAGTGTATGTGAATTCCAAAAAAGACTCATATATGATGTACATCGGCGGATCGAACACTAAGCGTTGCGTTGGACAAAAGCAACTGGAAGAAAACGATTCAGTATATGCCTTTGCAACCACATAAGTAACAGAAGACCTTTAACATCGGAAGCTGCTAAGATCGTCTTCTCTGGACCAACTACACAACCTGTTAAACTTTCGTAAATAGCATTTGGCTATGGTAAAAAAAATACTCATACGCCACAGTGAAAGAAACTGCCGGATTGAGTCACCATGACTGAAGTCATAAATTGAGAAGACCACTCCCACTAAACAAATTAAAAAGAAGGGTGGCGCAGCAGAGCTATGGAAACCTCAAAGAGTTGGTACGCATCTCCAGGGCCTACAATTGTATACCAATCCCAAACTGCTGATTGAGAAAGTGCTTTTCATGTCACCACCATTAAATAAAGATACATTAGACATCAAAATTAACATTTGGCTTTGGCGGTGTAAAAAAAATTTCTCATACGCCACAGTGACTCTAAATTAGGAAAGTTTAGATTAAGCTGGTTGTCGGAAAACCGACTAACGCGCTTAGATCGAATAGGTCCATTGTTATACCACGTAGAAATTTGAGGAATTACCTCTTTATTAAAACCATTCTTTACGTTTTTAAGATCACCGGGATCGTCGAAAAAGAGTTCTCTCAAGTATGTTTTACGTTTTTGAGGGAGGGCAGGCAGCGGGGCATGCGCGAAAAAGATGTGTAACGATTACCTCTTCTTTCTCGCTCACACAAGTCATTTCATTGGATATTAAGCCTTGCAGCATGTCTTTCTATGAGTCAGTGTGCGGATATATCATCGATTTCAAAGTTAATCAGCTTAGGGATAACAAACCTATGGTACCGTTTGGATCAGGGTTTACCACACAGGTTGTGCTACTTGTCCATATAGTGTTTGTTGTATTTGTAGCATCTTCTAAGCTCTCTGTTTTTTAATAATATAAAATAAATAAATAAAGTGGCGCAACCTAGCGAGGAGCCCCTGGGCCTAGTGCATTTCCCACAACCATGCCTTGTGAGGGAATGGAGGGGACCTACAGTTTTCTGCCGGTTCCAAACGGCTTTTTGAGAAAGCGCTTTTCATAGCAATGAATTTACTAACGGATGACTTGCCAATTACTCGCGAAAGGCGATACCCGTGGAAACACATTTTTGCCTCTGCTGGGATTCGAACTTTGAACCTCTGAATTAGCAAATGGACATGCTAACCATCACGCCACGGGTACCATTTTTAACAATAATAGTAAAAAATAGTATCTACTTTTGTTTAGTATTTGAAAACTTTTTTGTTTGTCTGGTAACACCTCCATTCTATGTTTCTTTGTATACCTATTCTTCCTTAGCCTGTAAGAATATTAAAATAAAGCAGTCTTATCTTATCCATAGAACCCTCAACATCTATCTATATATCATCATCTATCATACAAAACAACTTAAAAAAAAAAATTAGTAAAGTCGAATACGCGTGGTTGACAACTTCTTGCTTAGACTCAAAAAATAAAAACAAAGGGAACATTTTTGTGGATTAGAAGTGAATAGACCTGATTTGTGAAGGAACAGCTTGCATTGAGTGTAGCTGAATATATTCATCACATGGGTATTTAGGATGAGTTAGTCCAACTTTAAAAAAAAAAAAAAAAATTATCAGAACACCAATTTTGCATCCCAATTTCGAGTCTTTTCGTTTTTTAATGAACTTTTAGGGTAATAATTACAGCAAAAATGTGTCCCTGTTTTCGATTACACAGTCCCGGAGTTGTTTTGATGTCACCAAAGTGTAAACAGTCTATTTTGGTCGACTAGCGTGACCCAGGTTCCACGGTCTATTTACTCCACAGATCTATCTTGAAGTTTAAGAGTTAAAATACTAAAGAGAGCACTCACCCTACTTTTTAATAGCATTCCAGATCTTGAAAGAAAAGCCTCCGAGTTTCTGTAGCCCAGTTTGTAAAAATCCAACTCAGCTGCTTTGCAGTTCCTTCATTCTTTGCCCATGATTCACAGAGGGTGTTACCGCTTCAAGCCCAGCACATTTAGACACACATTGACAAAGTTTTGTCCCATGGCCACTCAAAGAATTCTTCTTCTGCATTTAGTTTCTGTAAAGTGTTTCATCTTTCTAATTAACGTTGAGAAGCATAGACTGCTCTTTTAATTATTTAAAATAAATCCAAAGGTTGATAGACGCGTTCTCAACTTGAGACTTTCAAAAGTGAGCCAATCGGCAGCTCAAACCGAATTCTTTTTTCACGGAAAATGTTATCAATAGATGTTAGGTTCAGCAGTATATCAGAAATTGTTGCCAGTCAACCACTACATCCAAGACAAATTGCTCCATTAATTTTGGCAGAATAGGCTTTAATAAATTTACATGTGAGACCAAGCAACTGACGTATGAGAAATAATTGATCTTATAATTGATGTATAGCTTTAAAGGACCCGTTCCGGTTTCAGCAATCATGTCATACCAAAAGATCGCTTTTATTGCCAGAAGACTGAAAGAGCCTCGATAGCTTTCGATTCTTTTTCTGGTTCAAAAATTTGGCTATCTTTAACTACTTCCAAATGATTTCTTTCATTTGAGAAAAGCATGATGGTCTCTTTAAGTGTGAGATTGGTCAATGCAGTCAGTTTTTTACGTTTCCCGAAGAGAACCACCTTTTGTACTAAAGAAAACTATATCATTTTGTGTTAGGATGTCCCAGATTCACTTTTGTTTTTAACTTCTGCTTCGATTCTATATCATCAGTAGTTATTACAAAAAAACTGAGTTCGAGGTTATTCAAAGAAAACTTTGAACAGTCAGAAATTTTTCGTTGCAATTTAGGAGTTTTTTCACTGTTTTAACAAAAATCAACATTGATTCGAAATCTCAATCATTCTTTGAATGCACAAAAATAGAACCTTGAAGGCTCTCCCAAACCAAAGCGATTTTTCGACAACGATGCGGTGCCGTCATGACGTCATTGTCGCGTCAGTATGATCATTCTCGTGTATCGCTATGTAAAACAATTTCTAACTTTGTTGCTATCGCAACTACAAAATTGGTAAGGGAGAGCGTTAAGTCTTATTTGTAGCTTCTTTGTATTAAATGCGTACGCTTGCTCAGACAAATTATAATTTGCACCTTATGAAACTAAAGAGTTATAAAAGGTCAAACTTTATTAGCGCTAGATGTATGCGATTTTCTCAAATTCTTAAAGCAATATGTTAAAACTTAAAATCTAACTCCAAATGTTTTAATCTGAGACCTTTTCGCCAAAGTGCAAAAGAATAAGTTCTATCTTTCCAAGCAGTTTCTATTTTTGCGTCTAAAGACAGCATGCAAATAGGTGTCCGTTTCTATAAATTTATTTTTGTGTGAGGTTTCCGAATAAAAAGTTTGATCCCGAAAAAGTGTCCGATTAAGGAAATTTGTTCGAATATTGAAGCTGTCCGCAAATAGATCTTGCAATGGTGTCATGTAATTTAGTTTAATTTTTCATTTTGAAATTTTTGCAAATATCAATCTAAGTAAGTGCTGAAGATATCCCTTCTGTTTACCTATGTACTTACATACTATAAAAAAGAAGTCCAAGATAATTATATGTATTCGGTGTTATTATAATTATTGATAGTAGCTGTTCGTATTGTTTAGCAACAAAAAGAAATTCCCATTCACGGATCAAATCACATTACTGATTGGAAAGAACGGTCTCATATATAAATATGTACACATTTCCTTTTCTATTAGCAAGGCAGCATCTCCCATTGTGTGATCAACATGTCGACTTAGAGTATATTCCTTCCGACACAAAAAATCAAATGGAAGCAAAAGGAGAAAACAGATTGGTTCTGAGAAATGTCATCTCGTTTGTGTTTTTTTAGTTCTATATTCATTGAAGGTCTCGATTACATCCCTACCCTTAGCATCTGCAGCCATACTTTGGTTTTTCTTGTCAAATGTCAGTGTCAATCATTATTACTGTTCACTTGTCTATTAGATATTGTTCGTTAGAATAAAATAATATACGTACAATAAAATGTAACAAAAGTGAAACATACACCTAATAAAATCTTGGTTATTATTTATTATTCCACTCAGGATCAGGACTCTATCGGGATACCAGAGTTGAGGCAAATTTGGTCAAATTTAATTTAGTTCGATGAAGTGGCAGAAATTTCAATTCACTCTATTATCCCCTCTCTACTCCATTTTGCTTTCCAAAAATAAACCCCCATCTACATTAGTTGGTCTGTTATATGCAATGAGACAAAACTGAGACGGGCGAAAGAACATTTCAATTTCTGTTGTGGCTGAGTTCATTTGCAAAATTTATTTTTAAAGACTGACTTTTGGGGTGGGTGCTGGAGTAGAAGTAAGGCACTTCGTTCTTTTCTTCTCTGTTTTATTTAATATTTCCCTGGATGCGATGTAATCCCCATTTTGCATCTTATAATATTGAAAAGTTTATTTTCTCTTGTTGTTTTCCTCTTGTTTGGAAAATTGTAAATCGATTTTCCCTAAGGGTGTACAGTTTAAGTTTTACTGTTATCTGCTTGGATGCTCTTTTCATGTTAATGATGGAATAAGTTTTATTTTTTAAAAAGAAATATACCGATTGGGTGTGTTATTTTGTGCATACAAGCTGCATTATGAATTGCTTTGTTAAAAGTATATATTGGTTTTGATGGGTTGAGGCACAATTTTGAGTTCTTTGAAAAGGGCTCCCTGTGTAGATGTAGATACTTGGAAATCTGTCAAGATTGTGAATATTTATGATCCCAAACACATAAGCAAAGATAGAAAAGGAAAATATTTGCCAATTTGTTGAGGAAGGATATGTTTTTCTTATTTGACTTCAAGGTAACATACAATGACTTCAAATGGCCTGACTGAGTAAGTTATTCCATTCACTGCCATCTTAAATAAATTAATTAAAACTATTTTCTGCCTTAAATTTAAAGCCCTGGTTTTATCATCAGTTCGGTTGGTAGATTTTTTAAATTAAGACGAATTGTGCTTTCAAAAAAGATTATTATTTTCCAAATACATACATTGATTTAGTAAGGCAGTTTCAATTTGAACTATTGCAGATTTTTTTTAAACACGTGTAAGTTTAGATGTTTTTGATTTGACATAAATGTACACTGATGCAATTGAAGCAGTCTTCTTGAGCTTTATGATAACTCATTGGAGGGAAATACAAAAAACATTTTTAATGTTGAAAATTATTTAATCTTTTATTAATAACGCGTTCCCGTGGCGTATTGGGTATCGTGCTAGCCTGTTACACGGAAGGCTCGTGGTTCGAATCCCAACAGAAGCCAAAAATGTTTTTCCACGGGTATCGTGTTTCGCGGGGAATTGGCAAGTCCTCCTATAGTAAATTGACTGTCATAAAAAGTACTTCCGCGATAGGCCGTTTAGTATCTGCAAAAAAAGGTAGGTTCCCTTAATTGTGAGGGCACAATACAATGTAATGAAAAAAGCTCTCGACCCAGGTGCTTTCCGCTCTATTTTGACAACATTTTTTTATTCAATAAATGGAAAAAACCTAATAAGATTTTAGATAGAGATTTAAACGTTAACAGCCTTATTCATAATAAAAAGATAATACACTGATGATCGGCTGACTAGATACACACTGACTATCTTTTTAATCAGCTTCCTATTCATAAAGCTTTTTCCCCTCCGAAATAGTTGGCACATACATGTGTCAGAAAAAGTATCAAAAATTGTAAATCTATTCCATTTTTTTGACACAGCACAACTCAGCTGCTTGAAAAAAAAAAAGAAAAAAACTGTTTTGATTCTGTTTGTTGATTGATTCCTAAAGCGAAAAATTAATATTTTAAGTGATGGAAACTAAAATTTGATTGAATCTGGACTTATATACTTTTCTCCTTCTTGGTCTTCCATTGAATGCATTTATAGCATTCAGGTCAGAAACGAAAGTGGAAAAAGAAAATGGCATTTTGATTTTTCCTATAGTATTTGAATTTTCGAAAGAAATTTGAATTTAAAATTTAATTTTATCTATCATATTCAGATGCCAAAATGACAATTAACTTCAAAAACAGTTACTCAGAGGATAATCAACCTCCAACCGTTGATTATCTTTATTTGCCATATTATCAGGCTGATTATCTATTATGAATAAGAATTTCTGTTTTATCATCTGATTATCTTTAAAATGCGATTATGAATAAGGCTGAAAATGTATTGAAAGTAGTTACAATTTATAATCAGAATAAAACTTAAAAAAATGGTACGTATACGCCAGAGTCAATAGTATACACATAAGAAAATGTATCAAAAATGTCTTTTTTGTGTTCCGATAAATAAAAGACCTATACTTTTGTATAAAACGAATCCGTATTTAATAAAAAAGCATTTTTTTATGAAGATTAAATTATTATTACTATTTTCAACACACCATGTTGCTTACTTACAAAACAGAGTTTTCCTGAAATACTAGCTATTCATTAGGTTTAAATTTGATATTGACAGACGCACACTGTTATTAAACAGTCTGTTAGTCAATTTAAAGCTCTCTCATAAACTTTATTTTTTGCTTTGTTTTGTGGTGCGTAAATAAGCAAAGAAGACGGTTTTCCGACGCGTGAACATGCGAGGTATAATTGTCCATGCTCGAAACAGGAAAACTCCAAGTTGATTCCGCAAACTTCTAACGACTGTATTTATTTATAATCATCGCAAGGGCCAGACGTACTGGAAATTGTAACCGTTTTAAATGGAATGGTAAATCCATTGGAATCATCGGTATTCGCGTGATCGAGACATCCTCTCCTTTGTATTTTCCTTTAATGATAGTTGCTTTAACGACGTTATTCATCAGCTTTTTCACAGCCCGTCTTGTTCCATTGCATAGTCGAGGTTGATTAATGTTACGAAGTATGATGACAACTGATCCTACTTTTAACTGGAAATTGTGAGGTGGTAGTACAGGCAATTCCAGTGAATTTAAAAATTCGGTGGGATTATTGACTACGTCTTCCTGGTTCATAACGGTGTCGAATGATTTGAAGGAAACCAACTGTCCTGCAAGAAAATTCTGAATGGTCGTATTGAGATTCTCGACCTAGGTCAGGTCGCCTACTCCTCGTCATCGTAAATTCTTAAATTAGTAGTAAATTGTCACTATCATAGGATATCAAAAAAAAAAAATTATTGAAAAAAGCACATTACCTGGAATGTCACTATCACAAAGAATCACAAAAGTACAGAAAGGTCTTGCGCACGTGGCGGTAAACTTCACTCAAAAAGATTGGTTGTCAAATTTTAAATATTATGGTTGCTTTCAGAAATCTATTTTGATAAATTGACTATTTGACGTTTCCATTTCCATTCCTGTGGGAATTTGAGGATGAAATATAGTCTATTGTACTCATGGGCAATAAATTAAATTCTTACCAGTCACAAAGTTAAAATAATTTTCAAAACCAAACAATTAAATGATCTTATTATTTGTTATTTATTATTTTAACTAGCTGACCCGGCCACGCGTTGCTGTAGCTAGCATTTTTTTCATATGATGTTGTTATTAAGTATTTAATTGGAATGGTAGGAGAACATCAGACCTGGGTACCACAATGCTTTTTCACATAGATGCTATTTGTAAAAAAATCATAGGGACCTTCATTACTAATTCTCTACTACCGTTACCTCTTACTAAAATGAAATTATTATTTATGAAAGAAGACGGAAACGTTAAAGCTGGTATAAAAATTTTTTGGTTTGGGATTTGAAGGGGAAGGGCTTTGAACATAATTGATCAAAATTTTCTTACAGTTGATATAAAGCAATAATCACAACAAAAGAATAAAATTTAAAATTGTTTGTAACAAATGAGTGAATTACATAAATAACATGTGATAATTAATATTATAAATGAGGTTGGTTAGTTGGATAGTTTAAAATCTTCTTTAAAAATACTTTTAATTTCAATTTAATTTAGCACTAATCGGTGCACAATATTTTTGGTTAACCTGTCTTTTGCTAAGACAAATATGTTCGACGGCGTTCCTACACGTGAACATGCAACATATAGCTGCCCATGAGAAAAACATGGATTTTCCAAATCTAATCCACAAATGGACATTGTTCGGCCTTGAGACTTATTTATAGTCATGGCAAAAGCCAAACGAATTGGAAACTGTAACCTTCTGAAGGGTGTGGAAGAATCTGATGGTATCATTGGAATTCGTGACAATATGACCACTTTTCATTTAAATTTTCCAGTTAAAATGATTGCTTCCAGAATATTTCCGGTTATGTTTTTAATGACCAAACGTGTACCGTTGCATAATTGAGGTGGATTTAAATTACGCAGGAGAATAATAGTTGAACCCATCTTTAATCGAAGATTATGTGGTGGCATTCCGGGTATATTTAGTGAATTTAAAAATTTAATTGGAAAATTTACACTATCATTTTCATTAACAACAGTATCGATTGATTTAAAATACATCAGATCGCCTGGTAACAACTGTTGTATCTGGAAGTTAATTTCATCAACATCTACATTTTTAGCTGCCAAAATAGCCCGGTGACTGAGCCAGTTATGATTCAAGTAATTACTCTGTATATCCGGAAAAATACTCTGAATCAATTCATTTTTTTCCTGAAGAACAGTGCAGAAATTGTCTGGCAGTTTAATGCATTGAGTATTTGGTTGCAGCTTTATTTCACCGTTCCCAACATCTAGTAACTGTTTGGAAAATATTTGTGCTGATGGATCATTTTGCAATCTCACGCGCATGTTTATGGTCAATCGAAGAGTGTTTCTTACCAAATAATACTCAACTTTAAATGGGTGGATTTAGTATTGATTTGTCTGAACACTGCAGATATCTTGGCAATTGGCATTATGATAGATACAAAATTAAGTTTTCAGAAGCAAATATCGACTACTATCAATAAAATTAACAAATATATAAGAATTTTATATCCTCTTATAAATAGAAATCCTGCCTGACAATATTGACATACTTTATCCATTGCACCGATAGCAATTTTTGAATGCGCAGAGTAGTTAATATTTGGTGCATATTCGAAAGCAAGGCGAATAAATGATGTACGTGTTAATGAGCGGCTGATCCGCTGCCTCTGTTGTTCTTGTACTGTTGCAGCTCTCGTGCTACTCTTATTCTTGCATTATTCTGTCGCATACGTTCGTCACGTTGTTCTTGACACTTTTGTGCACGAAGCTCTGCTATCCTGACTCTTTGAGCTCCATTTCTTGTGGTGATTTGTTCTGCCGACTGATGAGCTCTTTCAACGCGTTTGCTTCGTGTCTTTTTGCTCCTCTTGTTGTTGAGGTTAGATTTTTTGGGTGGCATAAAACTGAAAATAACAATTTTATCGTTACAAAATAAACTGAAAAACATGCTATTATAGCGCATTGAATAGCTGTATATAATATATCTTACCTTAGCCACAGCAACACGTGGCGTGAATAACGAAACACCAATTATCAAAACGCAGGAGTAATTTCGCCTGATTATGTTCACTATAATATGAATTTAATTTGTATTTGATTTATACTTAAGTCAAGCTACACTTAGCCGGCTATACTTACTCAAAAAAAAAATTCACTGTATTTCGTTTATTTTAAAATAAATTTAAATTATACTCTAGTCTCAAACACATATGGTTGTCGATCCTAAATTGAGATATAAGCTATCCTATCTACCAAGTTGGATCAAACTGCACACGGTGTACAAATTTGATTACAATCGGTTAAGTAGTTTAGGAGTCCATCGCGGACAAACATTGTGACACGTGATTTATATATATTAAGATTTTTTGTTGTAAAAAACGATTAAGAAAAAACAAAAGTATTGTTTGAATTCAATTTTTTATTCATTACAGTTAAGAATATGGAAATTGTTACTTTTACTATATTTGAATTCTTTTTTTTTTTCATATTTACTTACCGCTTGAATCGAGAGGTGAAATAATCTCTATTGAAAAAATGCAAGATATAATTCGAAAAGCAGCACCAAATATACCCGTTAAAACTAACAGGGTGCAATATAAACAACAGTGGTTTGATGCGGAGTGTCTTCTCGCTAGAGAAAAAGTTTTTTCGTTCCTGAATCTGTTTAGAAGGTATAACACCTCTTATTTTAGACAAGAATATGCAGAAGAAAAGAAGCGTTTTAAAGAGACTTGTTCGCGTAAGAGAACTCAATATTTTGAAGAAAAAGCTCATACCATCATCGCGAGCAAAAATACTAAAGAGTTCTGGAAAGCAGTCCGTTTTGTAAATGAAACAAAACTTAAAATTAGCATTTATATCCCTGGTTCGGAACTAGAAGCAAACTTCCAATCTATTCTAAATTTAGAGACAACAGAGATGCCTTTTCTTTACTGCGTTAATTATATTGAAGATCAAAAAATGGATCATCCTTTCACATCTTCCGAACTAAAATCTGTATTAAGGGAAATGAAAGAAGCCAAAACTCCCGGAGAAGATCTCATACCTCACGAATTTTATAAGTATTGTTCTGATGATTTTAGCAACTATCTTCTAGAAAACCTAAAGAGTTATACGAAAACGACTTAGTCCCAACATGCTTTAATTCGTCGGTAATTCTTCCAGTTTTCAAAAAAGGAGACCCGAACATGGTTGAAAGTTATAGAGGTATCTCACTGCTAAATACTGTTCGTAAAATTTTTGGAAGTATTTTATATAAACGTTTCACGAATTGGGTGGAAGAGCATCAGATACTCAGTGAATGCCAAGCTGGGTTCCGTCCAACTTACTCCACAGTAGACCAAATTTTTACACTTAGTACTATTATAGACATTTATCGTTATGAAGGCAAAAACATTTATGCATATTTTGTAGACTTCAAATCCGCATTTGATAGCGTTGACCGTGATTTAATGTTTTATAAATTGTCTGCATTAGGACTTCCTTTTAAAATGCTGAAAACATTGAAAAAAATATACCATAACTGTACTGCAAAGGTCTGGAATGGAGTCAAAATGTCAGAAAGTTTTGCAACCACATCAGGATTGAGGCAAGGATGCGTTTTAAGTACTCTCCTTTTCTCCATTTACATAAATGATATAGTATCCTATCTCAATGGAGGGATGGAAATAAGTGGAACTAAAATCAAAGTTTTGATGTACGCTGATGACATAGTTCTGTTAGCTGATACTTCTATAAAACTTCAGATGATGATAAATAAGCTAGATGAGTATTGCAATTTGTGGAACCTTACGATAAACCAAAGTAAGTCCCGAATAATGATTTTTGGTAGAAGAAAGAGACAGAGGAATGGGAACTACATCTGGAAACGGGAGAGGGAAGTTGTTGAGTACGCATCCGTTGTCTGGAATCCCACAACACAAAGAGACATCAACAGAATTGAGAGAGTACAAAATAACTTTTTACGTTTTGCGTTGCGATCTTTTTTGTCCGTGATAATAGCAACAGTGCCGTTAGACATTCGTATCATTCTAAATGTTTACTACTAGGCATTCAAACTCTTGAGTCGAGAAGGAAGATGTATAGTGTTTTGTTTATTCGTGATATTTTGTGTAACTCAATCGATAGTTCTCGTTTGCTTTCTTGTATAGGTTTGTACGCCCCATCGAGACTTTTTAACTTAACTTATAGTGAATTAGACTTATTTTTGCAGAGGGATAATTTTAAAAAACTATTAATAGCTTCTTTAACACAGCAATATATTAATTTGATTAGATTTAACTAGTTACCTCTGAATACTATTTATATTTGCTTAGTAGTTTTAAGATTCAAATCTGTTGATGTAAATCGTAGATAATAATAATAAATAAATAAATAAGTAGTCGATAGTTATAAATATCTTGGAGTTATACTAACTCCGCAAAATAACATGAAACTTCACTTAGCAGAAAAATTAAAAACTGCGAAAATTGCAATAAACACAACCTGGTCAACATGTATGAAGAATAAAAATATAGGACTCAGAGCGAAATACTAAATTTTCGATGCTACAGCGAGGTCGGTTATGTTTTTCGCAGCCCAAGTTTGGGGATACCTTCAAAATGAGAGTGTGGAGCAGCTGCTCAGATTCTTTCTGAAAAGAGTTTTGCTCCTTCCCTTGACCACGCCCACTTATATGTTGCACATCGAAACAGGACTGTCATTGATGTTCATCACTACGTTGAAGCTCCATTTTGATTACGTGTTTAGCATGGAAGAAGCTCGCTTACCCAAAATAGTAGCAACGCATGCTTGCGTCAAAAAATCAGCATGCTTTGAAAAATGGAAAGAACTAGCGGAGAGTGTAGGATGTCTTCTTAACCTTACGGGAGTTAGTCTAAGACAAACCAAAGAAGAGCTTTACAATGTACTGCAGGCTCTTGATGAAAAAATGCATAAAGCCTTCATTGAACAGGCAAAATCATCAATATATAGAATATATTACTCAAAACTGGAGCATGACCTTAACACGTTAAATTACTTTGAAAATAATATGGATGCAGACAAAATCTCAACAATATTTAAAGCTAGAGGAGAGTTGCTGCCATTAAATTACATACCCCACCGGCCCGATCTTCCCATAATCTGCAGCTTGTGTAATTTGAAGGATCGTGAAGATATAAAACATTTTATTGGAGTCTGCCCCATACTATCAGAACTAAGAAAACTACACTTGGGAAAATCGAACTACGAAACTGATGAAGTTCTCCAAATCCTGAACGGTCGAGACTGGACTGCTCTTATCAATTTTGTGAAAACTGCGCTACGATATCGAAACCAAATATTAAATGAAGCATTTTAATTTATTTAAATATGTAACTTTGTGCACCCTTTTTTTTCCAATTTGTTTTATTTTAAATTTGTCATTCTGGCAGACGGCTTTTGCCATGCCATAAAAGATTTGTAAACTGAATTTGTAAATCATAAGCTTTTGTAATAAATCTTACTAAAACTAAAATCATCTATCTTACCGCTTAAACCTTCCCTAAACCTCCAAGAGCATTTCATGACCGAGATAAGATTAATACGTTCAGTTGTTCTCGAGTTTAAGCCAGACTAACGTACAGCAATTGATTTTTATATATATAGAATAAGCCAAATAATATTGATTTAAAAATACATCACCAAATAAAATCCAGTTCCCTGATCTTTTTAGATAAAACACTTTATCAAATATCTCTTCTAAGTTTTTAATTCTTCAAGAACAGATAATGGTCCGGCCAAATATGTTTGATAAAACTCAACAGTATCAGACGAAAAATTCTAAAATAGAACCGAAAACCCTTCTAGTATTTTTTCATAATTGCAAATTTTTCTCCAGGGCCAATTACGAAGTCGTGAAAAGGATTGAAAACAGTAACACGATTGTACTTTGAACCGAACGGTTCGAACGATTCTTTTGTCGGTTCACTATTCTCTTGTGTTTAACATCAATGTCAAGGGCTTCAGCTAATTTATTTTGCATCTTCAAACTCTTTCGAAAATGACACGTCTTTTGCCGGTCTATTTTTTAGTTGATCCCTTAAATCTTTGGCGAGATCCATAACTTGGACCAAGTGTAAATTGACTTTTTGAAACTCACGACTTAATGGCAGCGAGAGTTGTTAAACCATACTTATAACCTGTGAGCTTATCTAGAACACGAAATCGATAGCTTTTAAGTTCTTTGCGTCTCTTTACAATTTTCTTATTTGGTCAAGAGTCTCGAATAAAAACGGAAATAGCTCCCCAAAATTGTCAGCTGCTTGATATTTTGAGGATAAATCGCGTCAGATTCACTTTTTGTAAGTATCTTCGCTTTTTGTAAGTATCTTTGTTTTTTGCAGGTGTATTGAAATAATTGTAAACTGCTTCAACTGTGGTAAGTCAGTCTCTAAAGGCTGGTATTTTGCTGCAAACAGATTTAGCAAGGTTCAAAGAATGTGCTGCACAATGGAAGTACAGAGCATACAGAGCAAATTTTTGGCAAATAAGATGTGATCTTCGAAGATTCGAAGATTTTCACAATCACAATTTCGAAGATTTTCCACTATAAGTTTTGCAAGAGTATAACCTTTATTGTTGATAGAGTAGTAGTATAGAGACTAGAGAGTTTGATAAACTGCTGAATTAAAGATTTTAAGATAAAAGATTTTATTCATATGCGTCGTGGAAAATCGATATAAAAAAAGAAATTCAAAATACTAGGTGATTTGCGAAAAAATATCTTTCTCCGTAGAATGTAGGTATAGAATGTACAATCCTGTGAGCACTAAAAAGACTTAATTCAAGAAGGAAGTAGGTACTGAATTTCAGAGTGTGTTTCCTTAGCTTATTTGTCTCATGACTGGTTATGTTGAATAATTATCGATTAAAAAGGAGGAATAGACTTGTTTGTAACATAAAGTGGGCAACACAGTTATTCAATCTTTATAAAAAAAAAAAACAAGATCGTCAGTATATTTTAAATTTAATTTCCAGATCAAAAAATGCAAGTTCTTAGTTTCGTAAAAAAAAAAAAATACTCAAACGTTTAGAAAAGAGATAAACACGGATCTTAACAATTGCGTTACAGAGTTCCCTTTACATCAAACATGAACAAACAAACATTCTTGAAATACTTTGCCACGAGCAACACCGCACTCGATTTCAAACACAACAATTTCATTTTGATCCTCCAACTAGAATTTTGTCAGCAATTCAGCAGCAATAAGAATATTAAGGAATTTATTGTAACTTTTGAAGTTGCTGTTTCTGATCTAACTTACACAGGTTCTAAAATCAAAAAACGTCTAGAACTTCCCGGTTTCAAAACCTGAGTTCCAATGCAGAAACACATGCTTTTAACAGATGATTATTAAAAAACAGCTTTGTTTAACTATATCACAGCTTACACTAAAACTTTATTTGGACAAATTATTTTTTAAGTAGATGTCATTGTTACAATTGTTTTACAAATCCACTTCTTCAATAGTGGAACGTTAGCAAACACGCCCGGATAACCCTGTTCTCCACACTTAGAACCCCAGGATACAATACCAACCAGTTCTCTTGTCCCCATAGTCACCAAAGGACCACCCGAATCACCTGAACATACACCATGTCCATCAATACCCGCACACACCATAGTTTTCAAAATATTCTTTTCAGTATAAGCAAACGGTGGCTGGGCACAAGTCTTTGATGAATAATATAGAATTGCAGCGGCTTTTAAGGCTGGTGAGGCAACCGAATCTTCATTTTCGACTGTATAACCCCAACCACTGACAAGAACGGGAGAGCCATCGTAAGGAGCCTTGTCTGCCATAGCCACTGTATTGATAAATGGAGATAAGGTCACTGGTGATTCCATTTGTATCAAAGCAACATCATTGTCCATTGTAGAATCATATTCTGGATGTTTCTCAACTCTTTTCACCGGTATTCTTACACCACCTTCGGCATAAATAGATGTACCGAGAACTATTTTCAAATTAGGCATATGTTTCTCCCTAAGCGGATCAACACAATGAGCTGCTGTCAAAACCATGATTGTAGTCACCAAAGCACCACCACAAATATGTTGATCCGAGAGTTGTATTGATATTTGATAAGGTACGTTTTGGATTTTCTCATAGTAACCTCCAATTATACGATCATCAGAAGGTGGCTTTGATTCAGCATTGACAAAACCGTATAAGCTTATAACTAAGATAAATGAAACTATTTGCCTCAACATGTTGGGGAATTTTGACTAGAGAAACGAACAGATCAGTCTTTTTATAAAAAAAATTTCTGTTTGATTTCAATTAAATTTTAAGCAAACAAATTGTTTAATCAAACAATGGTTTTATTTTTTATTTTAAAAACAAACAAATGGTTTAATTCTGTTTTGCTTTTCTGAGACACTTGGATCTTTTCGTCAAGTTTTAACTTTGCTTTATAAACAGAGATGGTTTTTTTCTTATAAAAAAATTATTTGAAGAATAGCAGTATTTATAAATGGACGTGAAGTTATATACTTTAAAAAAGGCGAAGCATATTAAACAAAGTATCCCTTTAAAAAAACACTAGATCGAAGAGAGGTATAAATCCCCGAAATTCAAATATCTAAAAAGAACAGAGTCCATGATCGAAACAAACGTGATCGCCAACGCGAAAACTTCTGAGAGAAAAAAACCTGCATAGGTTTAAGTGATATCAGCGAAACAGAACAAAGGGTAGGCTAGGAAAGTTGTGGTCAAATTATTAAGAGCTACGAAAGCTGCTATAAACCAGATCTATACTCCGAAACAAAGAAATGGGCTTCTAAGCCCAACCCAAAATAAACTAAACCTTAATTCTTAAGTGCCTACCTTCCATAGTTAAAAAATAGGTACGACTGGATCGCACGAACTTGCGATTGTGTGCTAAGTAAGTACATGGCTTTAATATTACCTCTTCATAATATATTTGGTATCATAGGGTTGCCAACTACACATTAATTCTGAAAATTTAATAAAATCAAACAAAATATTGTAGGAAATTAAATTAAATATTCCAAAGGTCTACAGCGCAATTTCTTACAGTTGCTAATACATATAAACGCTGAAACCTTAATCAAAATCGTTCGAGCAGTTTTTGAAAAACGGATTTTTTATTTTTCATTTTTTTTAAAGTTTCTTAGAAATCAAGTAGGTATACAAATTTTAAGACCTTACAGAAAGATGCACTGACAAAAAATTTAAAAAAATCAAAGATTTCGTTTTGACAATATTGAAAAGTAAAAAATTTTCTTTTTAATTAATGAAAATTTGGAAAATGTCGGTAGGTATGCAATCTTTTGTAAACAACCTAGAACTTCTTAAATGTAAAATTTCGTCGAAATGGTTTACCGTATTTCATGACCTAGAGACTTAATTCCCAAAATCCTTCTGTAGGCTGCCTGACCCCATCTCTCAGGTCAAGTGGCTCAGGCTGTAGAATGTAGATCCATATACGTTCAGACAAACATACAGACAGACAGAAATGCTGTATCCACTAATTTCGTATTCCGTAGTGTCATATTTCATTATTATCTCAAAATTTTTTTCTGCACGATTACAAAACTTGCTTTATAGTACTGTACTGTAATGTACATGTACATTGTAAACATTTGATACCAATTTTCTAATCGAAAATGTTCAACCAAAAACACAAGCGGCAACACTAAAATGTACATCTAATAGAAGGCGTTGCTTGTAAGTCAGTTTGTGTGAGTGTAAAAATATACCAGGAGGGGAAATGCTTGACAACAAAATACTGGAAGAGTCTCCATTCTCCAATGTAAAAATTACTGGAACGCTCTAGATGTCATGTTATTCTATTTAAATAGGCCCGCTGATGCAACCAGAGGTCAGTTCTGATTATAGAGTGATAATGTTAAGACTGTGTTTTTGTTTACTAGTGATAGTGCAAAGATTGAGTTGAGATCGAATAAAGTATATATCGAATAAAAGAGTAGAATTGCACTGAATGGAAAAGCTTTATTATTGCGAACCAAGCGGACGTTACAGTACCTTAAGTCGCAAGTAAATATGAGAGCTTGAATATTCATTGGAACTAAAAGAACTTTGCGGGGAGTAGATACATGTGTTTTTCTTTAATACTTATAAGCCTCGGAAATGTGTGGAGCGAAAGCTTTTAATGGAGGTTGCGGTACCTATGTGTTTCCTTCCTACCTACCTATCTACCTTTGTAAATTATTTCTGGTAATGTGAGGAAATCTTCTGGGAACGGTCCCTACGCTCCTACGGTCTACGCTCTTTTCACTCGACTTTTTTCAACATTAACCTCCGTCTACGCTTTTGTCATCCACTCTCAATACAGGGAATGCGGCTTTTAGCGGGCAAAAGTTGAATCATTTTGGGCTTAAGGTTTTCTCGTACCCAGTCAAAATCTACAACTTGTGCTTTTAGACAACTAGTTTTAGAAAAACTCGGGTAAGAACCAGAACAATTTGAAAGTGGAATATTTTAAAAAGTAATATCAACGAGTATCAACAGATGCTGTTGAAGACATACAATAATTCGTTGGCATGCTTAATTATTGAGCTATTGCTACAACACAATACGCCAAACACTGAGCGAAATAAAATTTAGGCGAGGACTTCAAAATACAAGATTTGAATTTCCGGTATAAAATACATGTATGTAATAATATGTAATAATGTGTTTTTCATTTAACTTGAATTTCGATTTGCTTTACAATAATTCACAATAGAAAGCATTGGCATATGCCGTTAGCCCAGAAAAAAAGAGTATATTCTAAACCAGTGATTCTCAAAGTGGTCCAGGTGGACCCCCAGGGGTCCACGGGAGACTTGATAGGGGTCTACGTAGGCGTGAACAAAAAATGGGGGTCCATAAGATGTTAATGGGGGTCCACGAAAATTTATCTGCTTTTGATAGTAAAGAGCAAAAATGTAAGCATAGTTTTTATAAGGGCCTACTACCTACATTGTTTTAAGTACCTAACTAATCAGATAATATTTCAATAGTGCTTAGTGCTCGTTCAGACATGAACTTGATCACCACTATAAATACTTGATGCCAAAGGCGAACTCATTCATTTGTTTCCAGAATTTCGAAAAGAAAGGTGTAAGAAAATTTATATCATCAGTGTGCTAGTTCCGGAGAAAAGTAATTACCTACCTTTTTTGATATAGTAGTTAAGTATTTTTTTTACGTGTACTAATCGTTTGATCACAACTGCTCGTATAGATAGGTAACTTAGTAACTTACAGATATTGTGATTGTCCTCTTTCGATTTCAAAACAAACACAGCACGTTTTATTCAATTGTTTTTTTTTCACGAGAGAAGCACTGCCTCTCTAAAAAGGCCGAATAAGCAATATTTCAGAGCAATTAATTTTGTAATTTTTCTTGCAAATAACTACTAATTATATAAAACAGTAATTCCACAATCATTTTAAATTGATTTTGAAGAGCGGGGCTTGAGCTTCGATGCCAGTTTGTCACGTTTTAAAAATGAAGCCGCAGACAAAAAATACGTACACGGAGCGCGTGAGCTCATTGATTTGATGAAATGTAAGTTATCGTTTTTATGGACAATTTTGCAATTTCGACTTTTATTTTTTCCTACACAAATATGATCAGTATTCGATACTGAGTACACCAATTGGTCTTAGCGGTTAATTAGTTGGTTCCTTTACAAGCTGTAATTCTATTTCCGCGTGCTGACAAAGGCTGCGGTGTGATACCTATAATAATAGAATGTATTGATGAGGATAACCATACCTACAGTCAACATTTAAGTGCCCTGCATGCTGACTTCAAAACCAGGTTTGAAGATATGCTGACAATGGATATACCACCATGGATCACAAATCCATTTGATGAAACGGAGCTGCTCGAGCTAAGCACCAATGAGGAGCTGAAGGTGAAATTTAGAAAAGGATACCAAACATTGTGGCTGCAAGCAGAAATACCCGAAAAATATCCTGGACTATGGGAAATCGCAAGAAAATTTTGAATAGCTTTTCCCTCGTCATACCTTGTTGCAAAAGGAGTTTTAGTGCCGTTGAAAACCTCTTAACAAAAAAAAAGAAGCAAATTCAACATCACGGAGCAGGAGGATTTGCGGTTCATGCTCACAAAAATAAAGCCAAACATTGATCGTTTGCAGACACTCCATCAAATACACCTTAATTCCATCAAATGACCTGAACCTATTTTACCTTATTAATTTTTATTTGTAATTCTATTCTTTTAATAAATTAAGTGTTATAAAATGTACCATTTATCGTTTTTATTTTACCTATCATAATAAAGGGACAGATCTCAGCAGCGACTCAATTTTTATTTTTTGGTGACTTTAAGAATGTGGTAGAAATGTAGCAGCAGGGGGTCCACCGAAACCAGTAAAATTTTGAAAGTGGTCCACGAGAAAAATAAGTTTGGGAACCACTGTTCTAAACAAAACAAAATTATAATTATTATTAATCATTTAACATTTTAAGTAAAGGCTCCTTTAAAATTCGTGATCTACTTAATAAATTTTTGATGAATTTGATATTGCATTATGTAGTTTAAAAAGCTTCGTTTATTATTTGGTTTCGGTATCTTATTGCAGTTCTTACGAAGCTATATAACACGTTCCAATTCTCCCCGTTTAGTACTTCAATAACTTCGTTAAGGGGAAGTACGCTTCTTCCCCAATGTGCTCGCCGAATTGACGCAAGGATAGGGCACGTTCCTAAGAAATGAATTACATTTTCCGTCTCTCTGAGGTTACAAAGGGAGCACTCCAGATTTTCTTCTGCACCATAGGGTCGTTAGTTTAAGTGAAGTAGCTCTCCTCTCGTTTTGAAAATAGTAGAGATCGTCAAAGTAGTTGTTAACGCCAAGATTGTGTTGGAGACGCTTGTAGGTGTTTCGAGTTTCACTTTGTTGGGCCCGCTCCATAGAACTTGAGAAACTTGTCTGTTCTTGTCAGCAATTCTCGAAAGCTTTCTTCCCAAGTTTCCCAACCTCTCTCAACCAATTAAACGTTGTGTAGCAGCTCCAGTCGTGACCATTCAGTAAAAAACTGTGATTTTTGTTGAAGTAGTTGCCTCGCAATAATGTTGGGCAGCCGGTGATTTTCAAAAGACATAACTTTTTTGATGTAGCTGAGATACAGTTTGAGCGAAAATGTATAGAGTGGAGCAACGCCAGTCTCTAAATGCAGCATGTATGTAGGGGTATTTTCAGGGAGCCGGAACATTTTTTTTACAAAGTATCGTATCAGTTTTTCTACCTCCTCATACAGCAAAAAACCCCATACTTGCCCTGCATAGCACATGATCGGTCTCATCACCGCTTCGAATAGTTTATATTTGGCATTTGGGGCGACATGTTGTCTACTAAGAACTCCTCTCCAATTACAGTTAATGGCTTTTTTGGATTCTGCCAATTTTCCCTCAAGATGCTTTCTGAAAGATAGCTTGGGTGTAATCAAAACTCCAAGGTACTTGTACTCCTTTACTACCTCCAAGTCCCTATTTTCAAACGTCCATTTCTCCTCTCTGACGTATCTGTCTGTTCCATTTCGGAAGATCATTATTTTCGATTTAGCAGTATTAACCGTAAGATTCCAAAGTCGACAGTAATTCTGGAGTCTGTTGATCATTATCTGCATCATATGTGGAGTTTCCGCAAGTATGACGATATCGTCCGCATACATCAGTGTTTTGATACTTACACCAGCGAAACGAATATCTCAAGGAAGGACCGTTGCAATGTCCTCCAAAAAAAGTGAAAACAGAAGAGGGCTTAATAAACAACCTTGTTTGACGCCCGACGTCGATTGAAACCAGGAATATTGTTTTCGAATAAACACTTTACAATATTAAGCATTTTTGTCGACATTCCTAGACAACTCAGTTTATAGAAAAGAGCTTTTCGGTATGCCCGTGTATATGCATGTATCTTACACTTATTGATTTTTTTCTCTAGCCTTGGCTTTCCCAATACAATTAGCATTTTCTCATTTCGCATCTGTTTCTTCACTCAATTCTTGTTTCTTTATGTTTCTTATTTCATTAAAACAAAGTATAATAGAGATTTAAAAACACTTTTGATTTATTTAATATTCAAATTTATTCTTCGAGTGTTGCTTTTGGGCTTCCATCAGCGCACCAAATGTTCCTAAAAATCATAGAAGAAAAATTAATTGTTGGGCTTCCCACAGTCGTAATAAGATTTAGTTATTTTTGTGGGAGAAAAATTTCATTTATTTCTTATTAGTTCGACAGAAGTCTCTTTCAATTTAAATAGAATAAATTGTATATATTAAGTTTTTTAAGAATGAAAAGTGAAAGTGTGGATGTTAGGGTGATTCAAAAAAAGTTCTTTCCTAGCAAGCGGACTTGAAAGCTTTGTTTTGGCATAAAAATAAGCCTGTAAGAGTCAGACCTCATAATATTTTTGTGTAGGTGCTCCTATTTTCACTGGCCTTTGGTTATTGAAAACAAAATATCTGAAGAAGCAGCAAAAGGGTTGATGTCAAAATCTTAAGTGAATAAATAAAAATAAATGATATTTGTAGTAACTACTTGTTTTTGATGCAAAGTTTGATTGTAAAATAATTAGAAAGTTCTTGTTTGTCAGCTTCTCCTTTTTGGTGATAGAGTATAATCAGGAGACTCCACCGAAACATGGCTCGACGCAACACGTCTGCTTGGTTATTGTTTGCTGACATCAATATGAGTTTACAAAAAAAAAAAAATGTACTGTGAATTATATTGCTAAGGAAGCAAAGATCGGTTCTCACTCCAGTCAATAATAGTCAAAAAGTGCAACGCGGAGGATCTTTATAGTTGGCTTTTTTGATGGCTTATACATTCAGAAATATTCTGTTAAAACGGCAACGTCGTATCTTGAACAGTATACAATGGTTCTAAAAAACGACCGGTCGCAGGTATAAGCCGCGAAAGAAGAAACTTGAAATGCTCTTTTTTCGACACGGCTTTTTTTTCAAAATTGCTGACATCATAACTTGACGAGAAATTGATCAATCGACTTCAAATTTAAACTGAGTATCTTCAAAAATACGCCACTTAGTTAGCTTTTTATAATTCTCAAAAATCGTAGGTCATTGTTTAGGAAATACCATCAACTATAATAACCTTTTTGAATTTCTTTGCTCCCGCTAATCATTTGGCTAGAGTCTTGTCAGCAGTTGGGGAATTTTATTTGACACCTCCGAAAACGGCACGCAACTCCGTTTATTCCATTTTTTTTTTTGAAAAATCTTAAAACATAGCTGAAAATATACCTTCTAATGTCGATGGAATTTCGAGTATCGAGTACTTTCTTTTAACAAAACTCCCGGAAATTGCCTACTTTTTCATGGGATACACTGGTATCCTTAAAAATAAAAGCAAATATCGGTTATTTTGAATGCATCATAATGTATTTCTGGCAAGTTAAGCTCAAGTTTGTGATAAAAGACTTTCTGGGCTAAACCCAAAATTTGCTTGCTAAGTAAATGCTTAGGAAACTAAAGCATTTAAGACCACACTGTTTACTTAAAAAAAATTTAAATAAACGTTAGTTCATCTCAATCAGCTATGTCCACAAAAAATATTTTCTTTATCAAATTTATTTAAAGCTTCTCTGGCTTGTGGCTTGCTAAATACCCAAACAATCCAATTACTCAACTGTCATTCATTTGATTAAGCTCGTTTAGAAATTATTGTATACCTAATGAATTTGTGCGAGATGAGATAGGTTTTCTCTTTTTTTTTTTAATTTATACAGGGTGTCCGATAATTCGTGTTACATAATTCCGGAAATGATTCTTGGTCATACTCTAAGAAAAAAAAAAATGTCTTACAGTAAAATCCGTTTCTCAACTTTGACATCAACTTTTTGACAATTTAAAAAAGGCTAACTTTGGTGTTCCCTGACCTGTGTTAAATTCGATACCTCGGTCAACCTACTGATGATAGAGACCTAATCTTAGACTTTATTTGTTGTAAAAATAACAACCTTTAAAATGTATGGGTTTGTTATTGTTTTGTTCATCTGTAAGAAATAAAGAAATTCTATCAGGCATTTTCTGAAAAAAATTACCTCATAGTCAAAACCTGGTTTCGGGAAGAAAATTTGAACACCATTTAAAATTGAAAATCTGGCAACCCTAAACCTATGGAAGCTCAACTGGTTTCGGGAAGAAAATTTGAACACCATTTAAATTTGAAAATCTGGCAACCCTAAACCTATGGAAGCTCAACTTTAATACAGTCTTAACTCTTCAATTCCCGGTGTCACCTGCAGGTGACACTTGGTTTTAATTTTTTTTCCATCATACCATCTCTGCTTTTTTTAAATGTTTTTGTTTTTACATAAGGCCAATACATCGTAGTATGCCATGTTATTTTTTTCGCAGCAGTAACTATACATCGTCTGTGAAAGATCATTCTGTTATTTTGTGGCTACTGAGTTTTTTTGATTTTTGAAATTTCGTGAAATATAAACCTTGATAAAAATGTCTCAACCGTAAGTATTGGTTTATTACTTATTGCATATGATAAGTGAATATACATTGTTAGATGTTAATGCAGTCCGCTGAAAAAATTTAATGAAATACGATAATTATAACAGTAAAAATACATTGTGTCACCTATAGGTGACACTGGGCATTGTGTTATTCAAATAACAAACTGTAGAAATTGACTGTTCACAGCAACGTTGCGGACTTTGTCATCAGCGTACTCGGAAAATGTGCGCCAAGTGTAACATTGCTTTGCACTTGAAGTGTTGGTTTATTTTCCATAATAAATAGGTTGAATTTATAACAATATTATAGGTATTGCTTACTACTTGTATGAAAATAGAAGAATCTCCCCGTAAAACGATATTTTACTTCTTCAAAACAAAGAGAACAATTGTACAGTCATAGCCCAGTGTCACCTGTAGGTGACCCCCCCCGTAAAAAAAAATGTGGGCGTGAAAATTTTTTCTCCTAATTTTTTTTTGTCTTTACCAAACCTATTTATACTCATCAATAGCAAAAAAAGTATTTACTTTCTAAAATACAGCCATGGGAATTGAAGAGTTAAAGGTTGTTCTTCCTTCATACGTTAGCTCATCGAATAATTTCAGTTTTACGTCTGTTGATGAGGCTGATGTTCTTAAAAGCTGCATCTCAATCAGGTTTAAC
The DNA here is from genome assembly GCA_914767635.1 of Melanostoma mellinum. Taxonomy (NCBI): domain Eukaryota; kingdom Metazoa; phylum Arthropoda; class Insecta; order Diptera; family Syrphidae; genus Melanostoma; species Melanostoma mellinum. The sequence continues at coordinate 147,076,568 of OU612058.1, forward strand.
GCAGATGGTTTTGATGAGATTCCTACCGTTCATCTTAAGACCATGGACCCATTTATTCAACAGGATTATTATGACTGGAGTTTTTCCACATTCCTAGAAAATAGCTAAAGTAGTCCCAGTATCCAAAGCCCATAATGAGTATCGCCCAATCGCCATTCTACCATTTTTTCAAAGGTTCTGGAAAGACTTTTTGGCTCACAAGTTCTACAACACTTAAAACAAGAAAATCTACTCTGTGTCAGCCAATCTGCTTTTCGCCCAAATCATAGTTGCACAACTGCCCTGTTAAATGTTGTTGAACACATAAGGCAAGAAACGTAACTTTCCTCGTGCTACTGGATTTTTCTAAGGCGTTCGATTCAGTGAGTCATCAAGTCTTATGAGAAAACTTAGGTATCAATTCAGACTAGTCAATTTCTAGACAAGTTTCATCTTACCTAGATAATAGATTCCTGGCAGTGGTGATAAATGATAAAAAATCAGGTTTTTTCCCTTTGAGTAAAGGTGTACCGCAAGGTTCAATACTGGGTCCACTGTTCTTTCTGATGTATATCAATGATCTACCGATTAGTATAAGCTCCTCTGTAGATATGTATGTATGCTGATGACGTACAATTAAGGAAAAGTTTCCACTTAGAAAATGCTACCCTAGACATTAACACTGACCTTGAACGCATTATGGATTCGTCACAAGCTAATGGCTTATTTCTAAATCCTACAAAATCAAAATGTCTTCTGATTTCTAGGAAAAGCATCGAAGATACCTCTTACTTTCCAAAATTATATCTGTGAAAGACTCCCTTATGTAAACACGAACGAGGGCTGCTTACGATCAGTACAACGATTTCTACAAGGAGAAAGAAGGGAAGAACACCGAATTCTCAAAAAGAAAAAGAAGCAGCATGGGAAGCGCTCTTTTGAGGAAATAGAGAGGTGCTATGACAGAAACGAGATTCGGAAGTTTTACCAAAAGGTAAAAGGATCCTGCCAGGGTGGCAAACCCCGAAGTCAAGCCTGTAAAGACCAGCAGGGAAACATAGTTAAAGAGTCACAGTCGCTACTGAGGATCTGGAAAGATCATTTCTGCTGACTGCTTAACAGCGATGAGGACACAAATTCCGCTGTCAGGCAGATTTCCCCATTCAGCTTGGACGATGATCAAGAATGCCGTCCTCCCGACCTAGAAGAAGTTAACTTGCCATATGCAAACTTAAATCAAATAAGACTGCAGGTGCAGATGGCCTTGATGCCGAACTTTTCAAGGCGGCTGGAGATCAGTTGGAAAGGAGCATGCACCAACTGATCTTCATGATATGGTCGGAAGAAAGCATGCCCGATGAATGGAACCTCAGTATCGTATGCCCGATCCTAAAGAAAGGAGACCCTCACAACTGCGCCAATTACAGAGTGATAAGCCTCCTTAACGTCGTCGCTTATAAGATCTTGTCTGCTGTAATATGTGAACGTCTGAAACCCCACGTCAACAACTTGATAGTTGATAGGTCCTTATCAATGTGGTTTTAGACCAGAGAAGTCCACAGACCACATTTTCACATTACGACAGATCTTGGAAAAAACCCGAAAGCATAATATCGATATTCATCATCCCTGCAAAACTCGTATGACTGTACAGGATGACTTTGGAGAATTCACGCTGCTTCGTCAAGGTCGGTAACGAATTAACTGAGGCCTTTGATGTCGAAAAAGGGTTTCCACAAGGCGACAAACTGTCATGTGATTTCTTCAACATCATACTTGAACAGATTGTAAGAAACTCAAATGTCAACACCAGAGGAACAATCTTTCAAAAGTCTGTACAGTTACTCGCCAATGCAGACGATATTGACGTAATGTTAAGAAAAAAGCGTGATGTCATAGGTGCTTTTGCGAGTATTGAAACAGAAGCGGCTAAAATGGGTTTGATGGTTAATGAGGGCAAAACGAAGTATATGTTGTCATCAAACAAGGACACAGAAGATCGACGAATTGGACAAAACGTCACAATAGACAGACATAACTTCGAGGCAGTACAGGACTTCGTCTACCTAGGATCCTATAGAAACGGAAACCAACAACAGTGCGGAGATCAAACGGAAAATAACTCTTGCTAACTGTTGCTGCTTTGGGTTGAGAAGGCAATTGAGAAACAAAACTCTCTCCAGAAAAACCAATGTAACCCTGTACAAGACCTTGATCATCCCAGTCCTACTGAGGAAACCCTTGGTCTTTTCGAAAGAAAAGTTCTCCGAATGATCTTTGGTCCCGTATGCGAAGACAATCTGTGGAGAAGAAGATACAACAACGAGCTGTATGAGCTGTACCGTGACATGGGAATAGCCAGAAGAGTACGTTTCGCGAGGCTACGATGGTTGGGCCATGTTGAGCGGATGGACCCAAAACGCTCCGGCTCGACGGGTTTTCGAAAGCAGGGGAAGACCTCGTCTTAGGTGGCGCATCAAGTGGATGAAGACCTCAACCGACTTGGAGTGCGAAACTGGAGACAGCTCGGCCGAAATCGAAGTCGTTATAGAAGGATGTTGGTTGAGGCACAGGTTCACCCCGAACTGTAATGCTCACCTAAGTAAGTAAGTAGTAAGAGAAACTTAAATGTAACTTCAAAAGTTCGATATTTGTACGTTTTCAACTTCCGTGATGGTTTTGGAGGGCTTCAGCCAATAAGTTCTAGAAACGAGTTTTTTGTAGCAAAAATATTTAACAAAAGAGCGGCAAAAGTATACTAATAGAAACCAGTGCCCCTGTTTTGTAACTATCGCCTTAAAAAAAAACAGGCGATAAACGATGGAAAATGGAACGAAATTCTATCAAATTAGGAGAATTTCGTTCTATTTTCCACAGTTTATCGCCTGCTTTTATCGAGGCGATAATTACAGAACAGGGGCACTGGTCTCTAACCTATCACATTTGAATAAAATTTTGCAGGGATCAAATAAAGGGTATTTCATTAGGTATGAAGTATGATATGATGTTGCAGTGGCGTTTCGGTCATTTGTAGTTTGTCATGATCTGTTATTTGTTATCTATTGCATTCAGAAGTGTTTACAATTATAGAGATATACGCAAGAATAACGTTTACAAATTATTCAATTTTATTACAAAAATAATCGTTCTCCAATTGCAACTTCCTTTTTTTGGATGAGGCTCACTTTCATTTGACTGGTGCTTTAAATAAACAAAACTGTCGATTCTGGTGCGATTAAAATCCACAAAATATTCATGATAACCCATTACATTAACCTAAATTGACAGTTTGGTGTGGTTTTTGGGCTTATACTTCTACTTCTTTCAAAACGAAGCTAGTAACACCATTACTGTCAAAGGAAAGCGGTATATGTCGATGACAACCAATTTTTTATGGGTGAAATTGGAAGAAATTGATCTTGACAACATTTGGTTTTAACAAGGCGGGGCTACGTGCCACAAAGGAAATGCAACAATTGAATTTTTGTGAGAAAGGTATAGAGATTCGATTATTTCAAGAAATAATGCTGTTGAATGGCCTCCAAGATGTCGTGATTTCACCATTAGACTATTTTTTGTGGGGTTATTTGTTATTTGTCATTGGTCTTTCAAAATAAACCAGATTTTCTTCAAGCTTTACAAGTCAAGACGAGAAGAAGACTTGATTCAATGGAAAAAGTGATCGAAAATTAGAAATCATCGAATTTGTTGCAGCAGACGAAGTCGTGGTTGCCATTTGAATGACGTTTTATTTAAAACTTATTTTTATTGATTGAACTGCACATTAAATAAAAAATATTTGAATTTCCTTAACAACAAGTCACATATCACTTTTATTGGAAAGCCCTTTACTTAGCTGTCTGCAAAATGAATACATGGTCCCAAATTTGTATGTTAAGATCTTCAGGTCGCTTAGGTAATACCCAATTGAAATAATAAATCGGTCAATCAGTTTAGGTTCTATGGGCAGAAACTGATAAATGCAAAGCCTTTGGGACTCACTTTTTCGTACTGTCTTATAAGCTATCACCATTATATTGCCATCCAAAACCGAAAAACGCAAATGAAAATGCTTCTTAAGTAACCTAGATATTTCTTCATGTCATTCTTCCTAAATCTCCAATGCAATCTTCCGTCGCAGTTGAAAAGTTCGCGAAAATCACTACAATTTTATGAGACGATACTAAAACAGAGAAGTGACATGAGACATGACACAATTTTTGGATATGATCGACGATTGTCATCTGAAAATTTTACGCTATCTGGGCTTATACCACTCTTTCGGTTATGAAATTTTGTGTCGAAATTTAGGACTTTGTTTTTCTCCAAATCATTACAAACTCAATCCATTTCTTTGGGCTGAAAGCAATCCATTTGAACGGAATTAGCTTCATCTCAAGTGGCTGGCGTCAACAAACCGACTGTTTTTTTTTATTTTCTATTAGGTACGGTTATCGTATGTCTTTGTCTACAAAGCTCAAATTATTTTGCAATTAATTTTAAGCGTGTCGAGAAAGAATTTCGAATTGTGTTGATTCAGGTTTTTCTCTAATGTTAATGTTGACTTTTCATTGCTTTTAACTGCTTCCACGAGTAGTTTTGTTTTTGAAGAAACATTTAAAAATCTAGTACATTTTCAGTATTTTGATGGTACATACAGCAGAGTTGTTATTAGAATCAACATTTTTTGAATTACTTTCATGGTGTTTAGGCAAAGGTGCTGGGGTTGAGGTCAAAACTGTTAAAACTCGAATTGACATTACTCAGCATTCGGGAGATAGGTTCAGTTGAGCCGTATGACGTTCGATGAGGGGGTAGGAAAAAGAGGCGAGGATTCCGTATGTTTGCGAGGATTAGTGTTGAGGAAGATAGAGTGGTAAAGGCTTGTGCAGTCGACCGACGGTTCCAGAAAAGACACGGCGAATGAAGAGTATATCGAATATTTCTCTTCGATCTTTCAATATCGAGCAGCTTGATACGATCTTGGTAAGGAGGGAGAATCGAAGAATTATTCCAAGGAAGACCTCTAAAAGCAAATCGAAGAAAACGGCGCTGAATACTTTCAACTTGTTGGAAAGGGGACCCGACTTGGCAGTCGTATTCAAGGAGTGGGCGAACAAAAGTAATGTACAGAGATCTGGTTACGTAAGGATGGGAGAATTCCTTTGACCAACACTTAAAGAAACCAAGTGCTGAATTGGCTTTTAGTACAATATCATCAAACGATCCCGAAATCACGAATCTTATCGACTGGTGAAATGGTTTGAATGTGAAGGAGACACATTTATGTTTTTTTTGTTGATATTTCGAATTTGCACTTTATTTTGCTTTCTCTTTTTTCATGATTTGTTGCAACACATATTTTTTGTTATTTTAATTTTGGTTATATTTTGTGTAGGAATACTAATATGTTTGTAAAAGAACTTAAATAAATTAATTAAGAAGAATAATACAATTTTTATCAGTTAAAACACTTTTTATATTTCTTCAGATGTACATTAAAGAAGCAATGCTTCCATCGTCAAGGAGATTTATAAATTAAATTAAATTAAATTATTTGTCAAAAAACTAATAAAAAACAAAAAAAAAAAGTCAAGTGTTGCAGAACATATGCTAGAAAATAGTAATAGTTTTAGTTTGCATAATTTAAAATTAATAAGAAATGTAAATAGCAATTATGAACTAGATACTTTTGAATCTTTTTACATATTTAAAAACAACAACAATCTTATGAATAGTGATGATACACCAATCAAAGATTCAATATTCAAAAAATTTTTTAATAGATTCAACTCAACTCAACTGTAATTTTTCTTAGAAACATTTTTGTTTTTTATTAGTTATTTGACAAATAATTTAACTAAATTTAATTTATAAATCTCACTGACGATGGAAGCATTGCTTCTTTAATGTACATCTGAGGAAATGTAAAAAGTGTTTTAACTGTTAAAAATTGTATTAATCTTTTTATTTATTAGATTAAAAAACACGTGGATTATATCAACTACAAAACTCATTAATTAATTAAAGGAAATGAATAAATGATAGAAAATAAAATGAGTTAGTATCTTAATTCCGGGTTGCACTTTATTTTGACTGACAGGGTATTATCATATCGAAGGAAATCAGTAACTGGTGACTCCTCCTTTATTTTGAATAACTGCTGAAAGTTACTTTGGTATGCTGCGAACCAGATTTCTGAAAACTTCAGATGGAATCCTTTCACATTCAAATTGGAGGCTTTCCTAAAAATATGGTATACTAGCTGTGCCCGCGACTTCGTCCGCGTGGAATAGTGACTTTCGGCAGCATTCTTAATTTTTTAGGCTACTTATTTTGCAAATAAGACACATTCATGCGTTTTAGTAAACCATTGTTATATTATCTTATTTTAGTATATGTTTGCACACGACGTTCTTATTTTTTCCATCTTTTGCGAAATAAAAAGGTTTTGTGGGATTGATGTACGTGATTCTGCCACATAAAGTTGCCATAGGATTTTTTTCTAAACGAACACCTGCAATTTAAAGCGTCTGAGCCTTATTTATAATGTCCAATCGGTGGGAATTAAAGGAAAACGGGGAATCGAAACGTTTTCTCCTTTTTTCGTTCCAGTCATTATTAATGCCGCATCCCAGATGTGTAATTTGTAGCTGTGTACAATTCTGGATTACTCATTTTTGGCACTGGAACACCAACTTGCTGCCACTCCTAATAATCCTAAGAAATTGAGAAACTCTGTAGGGTATGATGTGACTTGCTCAGTGTCCATAATATTGTCTATTGATAGACTTTCGCCAACGTCCCCCAATATGTCAAACGTATTTTATTAGTTTATATGGCTAACTATCTCATTAGTCGGCGCCAAAATCGCCTTTCAAACAGCCATTCCCGATTGCCAGTTATTATTTGAAGATCAAGATAGACTTTTCTTCTCAGGTCTAATGTATTTTCGACAGTTTGACAGAAATCACCCCGCAGTGAAAGAACTTTTATCGACCCAGCAGTCTTAAGGTTCCCGTTTACGGTGTCGATCCCGAAGAAATATAGGGATTACTTATTAAGCCTATGTCTTTCCTCAGGCTCTAGGCTATCTCTGAATTAAATTCCATTTAAATCGGATCAGTTTTCTGGGCGGGAGATGGTAACAAAGAATTACGAACAGACAGAGTTAATTTTGGATTTGTAATATTAGTAAGGATGTTCATCTTCGGGTTCTAGACTATCTCTGTACCAAAATTCATATAAATCGGTTCAATAGTTTGGGTGGTAAATATAAACAAAGAAAAACAGACAGACAGAGTTAAATTCGGATTTATAATGTTAATAAAGTCTTCCATTCCCGTGGGAACATGAGGGCGTTTCCGGAGGATGACTTGAAGTTTACATTACTCGGGAATAGTGCAGTATTCTAACGGTGGACATTTTTTGAAATGGGTGCTGTATTTTCCAAGTTCCCGTTCCCATGGGAATACAGGGATAAAACATATTGCATAACATATATGTCCATCCTCAGGTTCTAGACTGTCTCTGTACCAAAATTCATATAAATAGGTTCAATAGTTTGGGCAGTTAATGGTAACAAAGAGAAATAGACAGACAGATTTAACTTCGGACTTATAATATTAGTAAAGACTCCCGTTCCCGTGGAAACATGGTGACCGTTCCCGTGAGGGATATGGGGATGAATAAAAGTTTATGTTGCTCGGGGATTATGGAGCATTCCAACGGTGGAAGAGTTTTTGAAATCGTTGCCATAGTGTCAAAGTTCCCGTATACGTTCCTGCTCCCCTGGGAATATAGGGAATAAATATATAGCGTATGTCCTTCCTCAGGTTCTGAATAATCTTTGTAAAAAATTTAATTTAAATCAGTTTATTAGTTTGAGCGGAAGATGGTAACATAGAACGACGGACAGACAGAGCTACTTTCACACTTATTATATTAGTAAGGACTCCCGTTCCCGTAGGAATATGTGGATGAATTAAAGTTTATGTTACTCAGGAATACTGTAGCATTCTAACGGTGGAAAATTTTTTGAAATCGGTGTTGTAGTTTCTAAGTTCCCGTATACGTTTTCGTTCCCGTGGGAATATAGGGATAAAATATATAGCCTATGTCCTTCCTAAGGTTCTGAGCAATCTTTGTACAAAATTTCATTTAAATCGGTTTATTAGTTTAGGCGGGAGATGGTAACATAGAAAGGTGATCACACAGAGCTACTTTTGCATTTATAATAATAGTGAGGACCGGTTCCCGAGGGAATATTCGAATGAAATAAAGCCTATGTCCGTCCTTAAGTTCAGTCCAATCTTTGTACAAAATTTCATTTAAATCGGTTTATTAGTTTGGGCGGGAGATGGTAACATAGAACGACGGACAGACAGAGCTTCATTCGCACTTATTATATAAGTAAGGACTCCCGTTCCCGCAGGAATATAAGGATGAATTAAAGCTTATATTACTTTGGGATAGTAAAGCATTCTATCGGTTGAAATTTTTTTGAAATCGGTGTTGTAGTTTTTAAATTCCCGTATACGTTCCCGTTCCCGTGGGAATTTAGGGATAAAATATATAGCCTATGTCCTTCCTCTAGTTCTAGACTATCTCTGTACAAAATTTCATATCAATCAGTTTGGTAGTTTGGGCGGGAGATGGTAACATAGAAAGCCGGACAGACAGAGGGACTTTCACATTTATAATATTAGTTAGGATTTCGCCCACCATCTAACGGAATCCTGTCATCTAATATGAACCAAAGATGCTCTAACGGATTGAGATCTGGGGTTGAGGTGGCCATTCCAATACTTCCACGTTGTTTTGAGAAAAAAAAACTGCTTTGCCACTTTGCAAGTATGCTTCGGATCATTATCTTGCTGGAAAATGAAGTTGTCCAGCGATATTTTTGATGCCGAAGAAGCTAAGTTTTCTGTAATAATGTTGACGTAATAAGAACCCGCCATTTTGGTGTCAATTCAAATTGCTATCAAGGGGAAAACATCCCAAACCATAATAGACCCACCACCAAGTTTGAAGATTTTTTAATGCATCTTTGGTCGAATTTTTCTTGGGTTTGACCAAACTCCTTTCCTTGATTTTGAATTTGTTAGCTCAAATTTAGACTGATAGGGCCTAATTATGCTTACCCAAATCGATTGTGGTTTTGTTAAAGACTTTTTTGCGAAAGCATTTTTTTATATTTATTTGGCGTAGCAAAAGTTTTCTCTTTGACAAATAGTTTCGTAGCCCACTTTCATTAAGACACCTTTAGACTGTCCTTGGTCTTACATCTAATTGTAGGTTTTCTTTAATGTTTCTAGCTGTGTATTCTGGCCTCTATTGTGATTCTGCAGTCACCAGGTGGTGTTGTTTTCCTCTTTCTTCGACTTCGACTTCTAAAACTGGCAACAGATCCCCGTTCAAATAAACCTTCTTTGTTACAGAAATTGACAGACCATATTTTTCTCCTAGCTTACGAAAGATCAACCCACGTCAACAATCCGAAACTAAATATTTTTTTAATCCAGGTGAGAGTTCTTCCATGTCAAAGCTTATGAAAATAAATTTCAACTTAAAGCAAAATTTTTGCAAACTGGCATAAGATAACCTCACCTGTTGATCATTTTGGCTTGCATTTTTATTTTGATTTATTATTAGCTGTACTTTGCGCAGGTATTAAAAAATTGCACTTTATTTTGTCCAAGCTCAATGTCATTTGCTTGAAAATTAATGAAGTTCATGTTTAAAAACATAAAACATAAATAACAGAGTATTTTCAAGGGTTTGATGAAAAATTATAAAATATACCGTAGTAACATGAAATAGAGTGATAAATCCTTCTCATTGTTTATGCTCTGCATTTTTAAAATGAGTCAAGTGCATTTGCACTTTATTTTGTCTGACAGTGTGTATAATATTTGGTTACTATTTTAATTGATGACAATGTATTTGATCAGGTTTATATGTGCCAACATTCTTACATCATTATTTTTAAATTATCTATAGTACAAGTATCAATTGTAGAGATTGAGATTCAGCTACCTACGTTATCATCAAATTGCTGTGTGTGTGATGTGTGTCTATAAGCGGTTCCAGAGATGTCTTCATTATTTTAAGTTATATACCGCCAGGTAGTTCTTTTGAATTATACAAATTGCATGTCGAAAATTGCAAGTTTATTTTAAATAATTCAATTATTTTAGGTGACTTCAATTTATTTTTTTTATTTATTTATTTATTTCTTCATGAAACGCTTAAACACATTAAGACAAATTGTCTTATAAGATAGATATAAGCTTAGATAAATAACAATATTATTACATATACATATGAAAGCTATAGATATAACAATTTTATAGGAGTTCATAAATGGAAAGTTTCATATAATTCAAATTATTGAAAAAAGTATTTACATTAAAGAATTTTATTAAGGGAAATGGAAATTAATAAATAGATTCAGAAAAAAAGAAGAGAAGGAAAGAGAGCAAAGAAAGAAAAAGAGTAAGGCAGGCATAGTTAGGTTTTTTATACAATGTCATTGAATGTTGTCTATAAAAGAGAAAAGTGAGTTTTTGTCTATATCTTCAATCTGACAGCATCATTTATGTCTCGTATATTTTGAGGCAAAGTTTTCCAAAGACGAGTGGAGTACACAAAGAACTGTCGTTCGGATGTGAGAGAACCATAGCAGGGTTGAACAAGCATTCTAGTTCTATGTGAGGATGCCATACTTATTAATTCGCTAAGATAAGGGGGTTGTTTGCACAGAAGTATGTTAGTGAGCATGGTCAGGGCGCGATACTTAAGAAAATTTTCGAATGTCATGTTTAGGATGGCTTTGGAGTAATTTGAAATATGGTCATATTTACGTAGACCGTAAATGTAGCGTATTAGACAATTGAAGGTCACATTTAGTTTTCTCTTACTGGCAGAGTCACAATGTGAATAAATTTCACAACCATAGATTAGAGTTGGTACAATTAGAGTTTTCACCAAAAGCATTCGAACTCTTTGAGGAGTAAAAGACTGTGTTGCCCACAATGATCGGAGAATACCATAAGTCTTACATACTACGAAGTTAATGTGATTATTCCATGTAAGAGTGCGGTTGAAAATCACACCGAGATTACTGGCCGTTTCTACATATGTCACTTGTGTGTTTTGCAAATTTATAGGGGGAAAGTACAGTAAGTCGACGGGTTTTTTAGAAATTACCAAAGAAACTGATTTTTTATGATTCAGCAGGAGACTATTAAGTTGACACCAAGTCGAAATACATTCGAGATCTTCATTTATTCTGTATACACCATTCTCGATAAGCCCTAAAGGACAACTAAAATACAATTGTACGTCATCGGCATACATTTGTAAACAGCAATATTTAACAATTGACGGTAAATCATTAACGTAAAGAGAGAACAAGAGGGGACCAAGAATGGAACCTTGTAGTACACCACGCGTTAGCGGAAGAAGATCAGACAGAACATTGTTCAACTGCACACACTGTTTTCGTCCGGACAGATAAGAAGATAGAAGTTTAACAGAACAAGTAGAAAAGTTGAAAAAACGAAGAAGTTTATCACATAGAATTGAGTGGTCGACCATGTCAAAGGCTTTGGAGAAATCCAAAAGGATGAGAAAGCTGATATATTCTTTGTCCAAAGCTCGTCGAATGTCTTCCGTTACCTTTAACAAGGTCGTTATACAACTATGCCCCTTTCGAAACCCTGACTGCTTAGGTGTTAGAAGATTTGAGCTGCTTAGATATGAAGTCATTTGATTTTGCAAAATTCTTTCAAATACTTTCGAGAGAAATGGCAGGATGGCAATGGGTCTGAACTCATCATTTTTTGAGGTTTTAGGAATAGGTATGATTTTTGCAAGCTTCCACAGTAGCGGATATTCCTCTGTAGTCAATATGGTGTTAAAAATATGAGTTATAAGGGATAGTACTATAGGTAGTATAATTTTTAAAAATTTAGGGTTCATTTCATCGAGGCCAATCGCGTTTGATTTGATAGACAGTATACTTTCAATTGCAATTTTTCGTGGTGGGGGAAGGTGACAATTTTACTGGTGAGGATTTTACCGGTGAATCTCTTTTATTTGAACGAGTTCTTGAGCTTGAGCGTTTTAGATGGGGAGACTTAAACATAATGTCTGAGACGGAGAGCACTGAAGAACAAATTGGAATCGACACTGAATTATTTCAATTTTTCAGAGAGAAAATAAAAATGATTTTTCTAAATTTCTTTTCTTTTTTATATAATTATGTGCACTGTAACACTTTGATATTTCTTTATGATTAAAGTTTTTTCTTAAAAAGTTTTAGAATGTTCCACAGCCTTTATTGACGTATTTAAGTTAGTTTAAAGTGACCACAAAATTACCAGATAAAATAAGATTCTACTCGTTAGCTTTCATAGCACACAATTTTTTTGCAATGTAAATTGGGTTTTTGACCACGATGAATGTAATTTAATTCCGTTTAATGTTGTTAGTGATTTTGAATGTCTTGTTATCGATTTTTTAGTCGAATACGATCTTCTACAAATAAACAAGTTTTGGAAGAACTATGTTCAAAGACTAACACAACTATCGGTCCAGTTTTTCCAAATACAATTAATCATTTATGTCTTTGTATTAATTTTAAATCTTATCATTATCATAAACATTATGAGAAAGAAAAGTTTAAATATGAATTTAATAAGGGTGATTATCATTCGAATGGTAATTACATTAGTACCTACATTTGATTTGTCTTGTATTTTTGACAATGAAAGTCTACTGGATATAGCTCTCTAAGTAGTTCCTTACGTGAAGCTATTGATCGTTTTGTACCTAAAGTTTTCATTCGAAAGAATTCTAAACCATTCTGGTTCATTATGATGATTATGCAACTTATCGAACAAAAAAAAAAAAAAAAATAAAGCCTATAAATAATTATCTGCGACTTCAGAAGGAATTCGATGTATGTACTAAAAAATTTTCTTAATAAAGATTATATTTATCGGACCGAAATGGGTCTGAAGAAAAACAGCAAACGTTTTTGGTGCTTCGTCAATAGTAAAAGAGGTTCAAATGGTATTCCCAGCAGAATGCACTATTGAAATAAAAAATATGTTTTCAAATTTTTTTCAGTCGGTTTATTCTTCTTCGTACACACCTCCAAATTTTTCTCCAACCACTCCAGTAAATCAAGTCAATATCAGTTCGTTAATCTTAATTAACTCAGATGTTGAAGATGTTGAATGTGATAAACAACCGGGTCCTGATGGTTTTCCTCCAATTCTCTTAAAATCAAGTTTTGCCGCTCTTTCTGGACCATTAACTAAACTGTTTAATGAATCTCTGAAAACAGGCCATTTTTTGAGTGATTGGAAAATCTCTTGTATTATTCCCATTCACAAATCGGGACACCCAAGCAAGATGTCACCAATTATCGTCCTATAAGTAAAATTTCAACCATTCCAACTTATTTGAAAAAATCGTTTACAGCAAATTGACTTTTCCCCGTTTCAACATGGTTTCGTCTTGGAAGATCTACAGTAACTAATTTAACAATTCTTTGTGGTTTTCAGTCTGATATTATCTACACAGATTTCTCTAAAGCCTTTGACAGATTCTGATATCTGCATTAGGTTTTCATTCGAGCTTCCTGCTATGGTTAGAATCATATCTGGTAGGTCGAACCCAATAGTCAACTTAAATTCAGCTTTATCTTTTCCAATATCTGTCACCTCTGGTGTTCCTCAAGGAAGCCACCTAGGACCTTTGCTCTTTCTTCTTTTTGTTATTGATATCCCTCGTATCATTGAATCGTCTCTCTGTCTTATGTTGGCAGACGATATCAAATTACTAAAATGTACTAGAACGGCATCTGATCGAGTTCTATTTCAGACGGATTTAGATAGGTTACTTTGCTGCTGTTCTGCACACCAATTACATCTTAACGCGTCTAAATGTGATTATATTACCCTTCGTCCTGGCTTTGAATTGTCAGATTTTACCTATACAATAAATGGAATCAATCTTCAAATGGTTTCAAAAAAAAAAAAGGATTTTGGAGTCATCTTTTATTCCAAACTAACTTTTCTTTGCATATCGACTTTATTGTAGCTAAAGCTAACTCCTAGGTTTTATATCCCGAAATTCCAAAGAATTCTCCGATCCTTTCACTCTCAAGGCGTTATATTACTGCTATGTTAGACCCGTACTTGAATATGGCTGTGTGGTATGGAACCCATATATGCTGTACATTCTAATCGAGTTGAAAGCATCCAAAAACGCTTTACTAGAACAGCAATTGGAATATTCGAATGCCTTCTTATGGTACAAGATGTAACCTTCTTGACCTTCAACAACTTAAAACTCGAAGACGATACTTTGAGATAGTTTTTATTGGCGATATTCTTGCTTCTTTTGCTCAGGCTGGGGTATACTCAGGGTGTCCAGGGTCTACCCAAGGAAGCTTCGTAAGACTTGGGCTTCGGTGGTCCAACTTCTCAAAATGACAAATGAAAACGAGGAGACGGTAGGGTAATTTATAAGTAAGCTTAGATTTATTTTTTCTTTTCAAGGTCTCTCAGGATACAATTTACAAGGTTAATGATTTTATTATGATTTTCACAAAACGAGGTTGAAAGATGTCTTCACCATAGTCCGCTTCTGATGCTGGTCCTTCGAATGGCTAATCTTCTCTGTGGTAGCGATGATGTTCCTTTGGTTCCATACCCGGTATTGAATTATGGCATCGGTTTCCTCTGTTTGGCAGTGGCGAATGTTTATCTGCATTAGGCAGGGCACTCTGTCGGCGGCGGCGGATTTCGTAGCAGATGTCTGCGTCGGGTGATAGGCAGAATAATTTATCGGCGGCGGCGGACTGCGTGGGAAGTGCCTGCGTTGTCTAGCACGGCAGAACAATTTATCAGCGTTGGCGGACTTCGTAGGAAGTGTATGCGTCTACTTAGAGGCAAAACACTCTGTCGGCGGCGGCGGACTTCGTAGCAAAGGTCTGCGGTCGTGATACGGGTTTTGTTCGGCAACAATGTAGCTGCCCTGGAAATATTGGTCAATCTAAACGCTCGGCAAACAAACCAAAACGAATAGATCTGCAGGTAAGGAAAACGTACACGCCCGACAAACAAACCGATCCAATGTAGTTACCTTGAAAATCTAAATGACTCTAAACGCGTCCGGCAAACAAACCGTAACGAATAGATCCACAGGTAAGGAAAACGTACACACCCAGCAAACAAACCGATCCAATGTAGTTTCCTTGAAAAGACTATATAAGTCGAAGTAGAGAAAGAATATCTTTCGTGTGGACGAGAAAAAGTAATATTACGTTGGAGGCATAAAAGCCCGTAAATCTTTTTCATCCATTATGGTATGGTGATCAATTCACCTCTACTCATAGATTTTTCTGCTACAACAAACTGTGAGTTGTAAGGCAGTGACAATATTGCATACAAACAATCGGATGGGGATTACGCATGTATTTCCCCATAAGGAAATGCACACCAAGTGATAAGGCATGAAGACGTAAACAGTATTTGGCCTTGGAATGAAATTTTCATTGTGCAATTAAAATGCGTGTGGGCATTTTAATAAAAGGAAACACGTACAGTGTTTTGGTGCGGTGCTTTGGCGGTGGGGTAGGAACCGAAATTGTGACGCTTTGTCACACTTATTTCGTTATATAGATTATTTTTTGAACCTTTCCATAGAGTTAACTATGGACTAAATGAACCGATAGCACGGTGCTTGAAACAAGCAAATCTAGTAAGCAGTCATATTGACTCTCTAAATAATATTTGTCGTGACTTATTTCAAAAAATGTGATGTATCAATTCTTTATCCTGGTGGTTAGTCTGTAAGTATTTATCTAATTATTATTAATCAAAGCATGCAGCTTCTATCTTTTCAATTAGTCTATAAGAATATATATTAGTTACCTTTTATATATTCTGGTTGATGAATAAATAAATAAATAAATATATAAATAAGTATAATGTTCAATAAAATAATTAAAACAAAAAGGATCACCAGTTTTTAGATGTATTCTATTTGTCAGTTCGTAATTTACTGTTAGGAAATAGTTTTTATTTGACTTTTTTTTTTCGGTATATTACAATCATGTTCATTGTTCATTTTTAAGCCGCACTATCCATATGTCGAATGCCTTACCAGACTTCGCTTTTCCCTGCATTAATATGCCCGTATTTGGGGACTACCTGACGGAAATTGGAAAGCCTTTAATGAAGTCCAATCGTTAACTCAAACCTTCAAACTCTACATGATGTAAATTTTGTTTACAATTATTTTAATAAAAGAAACTACTTGCTGGCTCTTCGACTGTCCTAATCAAGCTAAGTTAATTGAATTTTAATTGAACCTGTAAATAATCCTCAAAGAAAGTAACATTTATTGACACATCTGCACACACTTGGGATGAATAAACTTATGTTTTCAAATAAAAAACAAAAGTTTTTTTTATTAAAATATTCCGTTTTAGCGATGCAAACAAATTTTGTGACGTAAAAGGATTTATGTTCGTCATTTGTTTTTGTTTAGCAAACAAATTTGGGTTTTCACATTTTAGTGTTTGTAATTAAAGTACAGCTAGGTACTCAAGCGGAACTTCTTAAACTTACAATAAAGTTTTGCAAAGATCAAAGCCTAAATATTGTGTTCCTTGGCTAATTCATTTTCGTTATAATTGAGTTGAAATTATTAAGGTCTACCATTTTTGGCAACCCAACCGCTTTAGGTGGCAGATGCTTGTTTGCAAATCGATCACAATGAAAACATAAAAAAAAGAAACGTATCAAATTTCATGTCATGAAAACACCTGCTGATTTGAATCTTTACAAGGTACAGCGTGTATTTCCGGGTGGGAAACAGGATACCTTCGCTACCGAGATATGAAAATGTTTTTCTAGGGACCTTTGGCTCTCCTATTTATCTCCTGGGCAATGTAGGCAGGGAAACAGCTTCAAGTGGACAGTAACGACATCCATTGTCCAAAAGTGGAATGCTCTAATAGCATTTTTAAAAAATATACCATTTCATTATTTCAGCCCCACAGTAAAGCCGGAGCCTGAAATGCAATTCAAGCACATGAGATTAAAGTTACAAAAGAAAGATTTCGTTAACTTATTCACGAACACAGGTACAGAATACAGAAGTCATTCTCTATCTCAAAGCAAATCCCATAGATCCACGCCAAGCAAAGTTGGTAACTAAAGTGAAGATTCCAAACAAATCAAACAGTTTTTACCGTTTCAAGACAAAATTGTGTCATTATTTGATCTCCTCATGAATCTACTATTGTTTCTAAATCTATTTTTTCCGATCAACGCATCAACAACTTTACCTGTCTCTGTTTTTTCTGATCTATAAAAGGAGAGAACGTTTTTATAGCTTTATCAAAGTTCGACAAGATGTTCCGTCAAACAGTTGCAATTTTATTTATAATAAGTCTTCAAGTTTTCGTGAGTGCTTCCGATGAACTTGATTCTGAGGATGATCGTATAGTTGCAGGACGCAACGTAACAATCGAAATGTTTCCGTACCAAGCATCCATACAAAAATGGGATCAGCATTTTTGCGGTGGCAGTTTGTTGAATGACCTTTTCGTTTTGACAGCCGCTCACTGCATGCAAACGTCTTCAGCACAGGATATGAATGCTCTACGAGTCGTTCTTGGTACCACCAACTATGCGAGTGGAGGCGAAAAAATTCCGGTCGCTTCATTTGCAATGCATCCATGGTATAATAACAAAACTTTTGCCTATGACATTGCGTTGATTAAATTGAAACAATTGGTAAAATTTTCACCTAAAATTCAACCAATTAAAATGGCACAAACAGTTCCTGAAAATTTAGCTGGTTGTGTTGTCTCTGGATGGGGTTATGTGGATCAAAATGTACATGTACCATCACCAAATTTGCAAGCTGCTGATGTAAACTTCTACAGAACAGAAGCGTGCTATCAGCCACCCAATGAGTATCCAGAGAGCTTTATCCAGAAAAATATGGTGTGTGCTGGTGCTGATGGAAGGGGCTCCTGCCAAGGTGATTCCGGTGGTCCATTAATGGAGGTTGAGTCGAAGCTTCTAGTGGGTGTTGTATCATGGGCTTTTGATTGTGCTCAAAAGAATCATCCAACTGTGTATGCAAACGTTGCATACCTTAAAGATTGGGTAAATCAAATCATGGAAAGAATGCGAAAAGCTTAAATATTTTACAGTTCATTTTCAATCAAATAAAATGATATGAAAGTTGTTTTGCATATTTAGTTTTGTTTTGATCTTTTTTTGGCTCTTTGATTTCAGTTGGAACTTTTAAAGCTGCAATGGAAGTAATAAAATAGTAGCTTTTCGGTTTTATCAAGCCAAAGCGAAATCACAAAGATTAAAGTGATGCCAGATTATACTTTTTCTGAGTTATTTTAAAAATAAACGATTTTTAGTTGATTTTTTAAAGAAATTTTAATTTCAACCAGATGGAAGTTACAGAGGTTACATAACTAATTTAACTGTTCACGAATTCAGCGTGGTACCCGTTGTGTGATGGAAAGCATGTCCACCTGTTAATCTTGAGGTTCGAGTTCGAATCCAAACAGAGGCAAAAATGTTTTTTCCACGGGTATTGCCTTCCGCGAGGAATTGGCAAGTCCTAAGTTAGTATTCATTGCAATGAAAAGAGCTTTCACGATTAGCCGTTCGGAGCCGGCTGAAAATTGTAGGTCCCTTCCATTCCCTCACAACGCATGGTTGTGAGAAATGCGCTAGGCCCTGGGGCTCCTCGCCCTGTTGCGCCACCCTATTTATTTTATTTTTGAATTCAGCGAACAGCTAATTTGGTGTAAGTCTTAAATGACAACGTTTAAATGACTTGATTGTGTTACATAATGACCCACACCGTCGGTGCATTTAGATTCTTCCGATTTGTAGCTCAAACCCAGTGAAGTGTAAATCATGTATGTGAAATTGAAGTTATCGTTGACCGCTTGCTTGTGTTTGCTTATTCGTGAACGTAATTACAGTACTTACCGTCTATCTCAAAGCAAGTCCAAGCAAATTCAAAGAAGTTATTGCTTATTTATTTCGTAAAGTCGAGAACTTAAGTAAAGATTCAAAACAGAGCTTACAGGTTCGATAATGCTTGGATAACAAGATTGTATTATTATTTGATCTGCACACATATCTGCAATTGTTTGTCAGTTTATTTTTACCGATCAACGGTTCAATAACTTTACCTGTTTTTTCTGATCTATAAAAGGAGAGAACGTTTTCAAAGCCTTATCAAAAATCGACGAGATGTTCCGTCAAACAGTTGTTATTGCATTAATATTTAGTCTTCAAGTTTTCGTGAGTGCTTCCGATGAACTTAATTCTGAAGATGATCGTATAGTTGGAGGAAAGAGAATATCAATCGAGCAGGTTCCACACCAAGTATCCTTACAATATCGGGGCCAACACATTTGCGGTGGCAGTCTGTTGAATCCCTTTATGGTTTTGACAGCCGCTCACTGCCTTATACTTCCATTTGCGACAGATTTTTCTAACCAACAAGTCGTTCTCGGTAGTACTTACAATGACAGAGGAGGTGAAAAGAGGAATTTCGCTGCATTTGCAATACATCCTTGGTATAATAACAAAACTTTTGTCTATGACATTGGGTTGATTAAAATGAAAGAACCGGTAACATTTTCATCTAAAATTCAACCAATTGTCATGGCAGAAAAAGATCCTGAAAACTTAGCCAATTGTATTGTCTCAGGATGGGGTTATCTAGACGAAGAAAATACAATGTCATCACCACAATTGCGATATGCTAATCTAAACTTCTATAGAAGAGAAGCGTGTTCTCAGCCACCCAATAGGTATTCACCGGACTCAATCTACAAAATGATGGTGTGTGCTGGTGCTGATGGGAGGGGTTCCTGCCAAGGTGATTCAGGTGGTCCATTAATGGAGGTTGATACTAACCTTCTAGTGGGTGTTGTATCATTTGGTCGTGGTTGTGCTCAACCGGGTTACCCAACTGTGTATACAAGCGTTCCGTACATGAGAGGTTGGGTAGAGCAAACCATGGAAAGATTGCGAAAAACTTGAATATTTGACAGTTTATTTTCAATCAAATAAAATGATATGAAAGTTGTTTTGAGCATTTAGTTTTGTTTTGATTTGTTTTTGGCTCTTTGATTTCAGTTGGAACTTTTAAAGCTGCAGTGGAAGTAATGAAACAGTAGCTTTTCGCTTTTATCAAGCCAAAGCGAAGTCACAAAGACTAAAGTGATGCCAGACTATACTTTTTCTGAGTTATTTTAAATATTAGCGATTTGATTAATTGTCTTAATTTTAACCCGATGGAAGTTGTTGAGGTTGCATAGCTAGTTTAACTATTCACAAATTAAAGTAAGAAACTGGAGAAGATTCAAAGGGTATGAGTAACTTCGCTGGATTTGAAAAGTAAAATTCCTTGAGAGGTAACCAAAAATAAGTAGTTTTCGAAATATATGTCTTAAAAAATTACTATTTAGCATCACTTTAATCTTTCTGATATCGCATTCGCTTTGTAAAAGCGAACAGCTTATTTGGTGTTAGTCTAGAATCGCAACGTTTAAATGACATGATTGTGTTAGTCCCTGTCCACACGTGTTATTCCAATAACGTTATATCGGTCGTTTCTGGGCAAAAGGGGTGAGAAAGAAAGAGGCTGGATGCGCAAAACGAAATCAGATTTATCTGCCTAAGCAGTACACTTGGCGTGTCCAGACGGGTTATACTCATAACGTTATGCTTTTTTCAATACACTTTCCAACACAAAATGGAGAACTTGTGCGAGGAATTATAACAACGTGTAGACACCTAGCGTTAACAGCATAACGTTATTGAAATAAGCCGTCTGGACAGGCACTTACACAATGACCCACATTGTCGGTGCATTTAGATTCTTCCGATTTGTTTGAGCTCCCCTGTGAAGCTGGATCCTGAAGTGTAAATCTTATACAAATGTGAAATTAAAGTTACCGTTGACCGCTTCCTTGTGTTTGCTTTTTCGTCAACGTAATTATAGAACTTATCGACTATCTCAAAGCAAGTCCAAGCTAATTCAAACAATTTATTTCGTAAAATAGGGAACTGAAGTAAAGATCCAAAACAGAGCTTACTGGTTCGATAACGCTTGGATAACAAGATTGTCTTATTATATGATCTGCACACATATCTGCAATTGTTTGTCAGTTTATTTTTACCGATCAACGGTTCAATAGCTTCACCTGTCTTTTCTGATCTATAAAAGGAGAGAACGTTTTCATAGCCTTATCAAAAATCGACGAGATGTTCCGTCAAACAGTTGTTATTGCATTAATATTAAGTCTTCAAGTTTTCGTGAGTGCTTCCGATGAACTTAATTCTGAAGATGATCGTATAGTTGGAGGAAACAGAATATCAATCGAGCAGCTTCCACACCAAGTATCCTTACAATATCGGGGCCAACACTTTTGCGGTGGCAGTTTGTTGAATCCCCTTATCGTTTTGACAGCCGCTCACTGCCTTGATCTTCCAATTTCGAAAGATTTTCCTAACCTACAAGTCGTTCTCGGTACTACTTACAATGACAGAGGAGGTGAAAAAAGGAATTTCGCTGCATTTGCAATACATCCTTGGTATAATAACAAAAATACCAAGGTCTATGACATTGGGTTGATTAAAATGAAAGAACCGGTAACATTTTCATCTAAAATTCAACCAATTGTCATGGCAGAAAAAGATCCTGAAAACTTAGCCAATTGTATTGTCTCAGGATGGGGTTATCTAGACGAAGAAAATACAATGTCATCACCACAATTGCGATATGCTTACGTAAACTTCTATAGAACAGAAGCGTGTTCTCAGCCACCCAATAGGTATTCACCGGACTCAATCTACAAAATGATGGTGTGTGCTGGTGCTGACGGGAGGGGTTCCTGCCAAGGTGATTCAGGTGGTCCATTAATGGAGGTTGATTCTAAGCTTCTAGTGGGTATTGTATCATTTGGTCGTGGTTGTGCTCAACGGGGTTACCCAACTGTGTATACAAGCGTTCCGTACATGAGAGATTGGATAAAGCAAACCATGGAAAGAATGCAAAAAATTTGAATATTTGACAGTTCATTTTCAATCAAATAAAATGATATGAAAGTTGTTTTGCACATTTAGTTTTGTTTTGATTTGTTTTTGGCTCTTTGATTTCAGTTGGAACTTTTAAAGCTGCAGTGGAAGTAATGAAGTAGTAGCTTTTCGCTTTTACCAAGCCAAAGCGAAATCACAAAGATTAAAGTGATGCCAGATTATACTTTTTCTGAGTTATTTTAAAAATAAACGATTTTCAATTGATTTTTTAAGAAATTTTAATTTCAACCAGATGGAATTTACTGAGGTTACATAACTAATTTAACTGTTCACGAATTCAGCGTGGTACCCGTGGTGTGATGGATGGCATGACCGCCTGTTAATCTTGAGGTGCGAGTTCGAATCCCAACAGAGGCAAAAATGTTTTTTCCACGGATATTGCCTTTCGCGAGGAATTGGCAAGTGCTCCGTTCGTATCATTGCCATGAAAAGCGCTTTCTCGATTAGCCGTTCGGAGCCGGCTGAAAATTGTAGGTCCCTTCCATTCCCTCACAACGCATGGTTGTGAGAAATGCGCTAGGCCCTGGGGCTCCTCGCCCTGTTGCGCCACCCTATTTATTTTATTTTTGAATTCAGCGAACAGCTAATTTGGTGTAAGTCTTAAATGACAACGTTTAAATGACTTGATTGTGTTACATAATGACCCACACCGTCGGTGCATTTAGATTCTTCCGATTTGTAGCTCAAACCCAGTGAAGTGTAAATCATGTATGTGAAATTGAAGTTATCGTTGACCGCTTGCTTGTGTTTGCTTATTCGTGAACGTAATTACAGTACTTACCGTCTATCTCAAAGCAAGTCCAAGCAAATTCAAAGAAGTTATTGCTTATTTATTTCGTAAAGTCGAGAACTTAAGTAAAGATTCAAAACAGAGCTTACAGGTTCGATAATGCTTGGATAACAAGATTGTATTATTATTTGATCTGCACACATATCTGCAATTGTTTGTCAGTTTATTTTTACCGATCAACGGTTCAATAACTTTACCTGTTTTTTCTGATCTATAAAAGGAGAGAACGTTTTCAAAGCCTTATCAAAAATCGACGAGATGTTCCGTCAAACAGTTGTTATTGCATTAATATTTAGTCTTCAAGTTTTCGTGAGTGCTTCCGATGAACTTAATTCTGAAGATGATCGTATAGTTGGAGGAAAGAGAATATCAATCGAGCAGGTTCCACACCAAGTATCCTTACAATATCGGGGCCAACACATTTGCGGTGGCAGTCTGTTGAATCCCTTTATGGTTTTGACAGCCGCTCACTGCCTTATACTTCCATTTTCGACAGATTTTTCTAACCAACAAGTCGTTCTCGGTAGTACTTACAATGACAGAGGAGGTGAAAAGAGGAATTTCGCTGCATTTGCAATACATCCTTGGTATAATAACAAAACTTTTGTCTATGACATTGGGTTGATTAAAATGAAAGAACCGGTAACATTTTCATCTAAAATTCAACCAATTGTCATGGCAGAAAAAGACCCTGAAAACTTAGCCAATTGTATTGTCTCAGGATGGGGCTTTCTAGACGAAGAAAATTCAATTTCATCACCACAATTGCGCTATGCTTATCTAAACTTCTATAGAACAGAAGCGTGTTCTCAGCCACCCAATAGGTATCACCGGACTCAATCTACAAAATGATGGTGTGTGCTGGTGCTGATGGGAGGGGTTCCTGCCAAGGTGATTCAGGTGGTCCATTAATGGAGGTTGATTCTAAGCTTCTAGTGGGTGTTGTAGCATTTGGTCATGGTTGTGGTCAATGGGGTTACCCAACTGTGTATACAAGCGTTCCGTACATGAGAGATTGGATAAAGCAAACCATGGAAAGAATGCAAAAAACTTGAATATTTGACAGTTCATTTTCAATCAAATAAAATGATATGAAAGTTGTTTTGCACATTTAGTTTTGTTTTGATCTTTTTTTGGCTCTTTGATTTCAGTTGGAACTTTTAAAGCTGCAGTGGAAGTAATGAAATAGTAGCTTTTCGCTTTTATCAAGCCAAAATGAAATCACAAAGATTAAAGTGATGCCAGATTATACTTTTTCTGAGTTATTTTAAAAATTAGCGATTTGATTATTTATTTTAATTTCAACCCGATGGAAGTTACTGAAGTTGCATAACTAATTTAACTATTCAAGACTTCAAGTAAGAGACTAGAGAAGATTCTAAGGGTATGATTAACTTCGCTGGATTTGAAAAGTAAAATTCCTTGAGAGGTAACCAAAAATCAATAGTTTTCGAAATATGTAGCTTAAAAAATTACTATTAAGCATCTTTTTAATCTTTCTGATATCGCATTCGCTTTGTAAAAGCGAACAGCTAATTTGGTGTTAGTCTTGAATGACAACGTTTAAATGCCTTGATTGTGTTACACAATACCGCACACCGTCGGTGCATTTAGATTCTTCCGATTTGTTTGAGCTCCCCTGTGAAGATGGATCCTGAAGTGTAAATCATAAACAAATGTGAAATTAAAGTTACCGTTGACCGCTTGCTTGTGTTTACTTTTTCGTGAACGTAATTATAGAACTTATCGACTATCTCAAAGCAAGTCCAAGCTAATTCAAACAAGTTATTTCGTAAAGTAGGGAACTTATGTAAAGATCCAAAACAGAGCTTACAGGTTCGATAACGCTTGGATAACAAGATTGTATTATTATTTGATCTGCACACATATCTGCAATAGTTTGTCAGTTTATTTTTACCGATCAACGGTTCAATAACTTTACCTGTTTTTTCTGATCTATAAAAGGAGAGAACGTTTTCAAAGCCTTATCAAAAATCGACGAGATGTCCCGTCAAACAGTTGTTATTGCATTAATATTAAGTCTTCAAGTTTTCGTGAGTGATTGCGATGAACTTAATTCTGAAGATGATCGTATAGTTGGAGGAAACACAACAACAATCGAGAAGGTTCCACACCAAGTATCCTTACAATATCAGGGCCAACACTTTTGCGGTGGCAGTTTGTTGAATCCCCTTATCGTTTTGACAGCCGCTCACTGCCTTGATCTTTCAATTTCGAAAGATTTTCCTAACCTACAAGTCGTTCTCGGTACTACTTACAATAACAGAGGAGGTGAAAAAAGGAATTTCGCTGCTTTTGCAAAACATCCTTGGTATAATAACAAAACTTATGTCTATGACATTGGGATGATTAAAATGAATGAACCGGTAACATTTTCACCTCAAATTCAACCAATTGTCATTGCAGAAAAAGATCCTGAAAACTTAGCCAATTGTATTGTCTCAGGATGGGGTTATCTAGACGAAAAAAATACAATTTCATCACCAGAATTGCGAGTTGCTAGTCTAAACTTCTATAGAACAGAAGCGTGTTATCAGCCACCCAATAGGTATTCACCGGACTCAATCTATAAAATGATGGTGTGTGCTGGTGCTGACGGGAGGGGTTCCTGCCAAGGTGATTCAGGTGGTCCATTAATGGAGGTTGATACTAACCTTCTAGTGGGTGTTGTATCATTTGGTCGTGGTTGTGCTCAACCGGGTTACCCAACTGTGTATACAAGCGTTCCGTACATGAGAGGTTGGGTAGAGCAAACCATGGAAAAAATGCGAAAAACTTGAATATTTGACAGTTTATTTTCAATCAAATAAAATGATATGAAAGTTGTTTTTCACATTTAGTTTTGTTTTGATCTTTTTTTGGCTCTTTGATTTCAGTTGGAACTTTTAAAGCTGCAGTGGAAGCAATGAAATAGTAGTTTTTCGCTTTTATCAAGCCAAAGCGAAATCACAAAGGTTAAAGTGATGCCAGATTATACTTTTTCTGAGTTATTTTAAAAATAAGCGATTTGATTATTTATTTTAATTTCCACCCGATGGAAGTAACTGAGGTTGCATAGCTAATTTAACTATTCAAAAATTAAAGTTAGAAACTGGAGAAGATTCTAAGGGTATGAGTAACTTCGCTGGATTTGAAAAGTAAAATTCCTTGAGAGGTAAACAAAAATCAATGTTTTTCGAAATATGTAGCTTAAAAAATTACTATTTAGCATCATTTTAATCTTTTTGATATCGCAATCGCTTTGTAAAAGCGAATAGCTAATTTGGTGTTAGTCTAGAATCGCAACGTTTAAATGACTTGATTGTGTTACACAATGACCCACATTGTCGGTGCATTTAGATTCTTCCGATTTGTTTGAGCTCCCCAGTGAAGTTGGATCCTGAAGTGTAAATCATATACAAATGTGAAATTAAAGTTACCGTTGATCGCTTGCTTGTGTTTGCTTTTTCGTGAACGTAATTACAGAACTTATCGTCTATCTCAAAGCAAGTCCAAGTATTCAAACAAGTTATTTCGTAAAGTAGGGAACTTATGTAAAGATCCAAAACAGAGCTTACAGGTTCGATAACGCTTGGATAACAAGATTGTATTATTATTTGATCTGCACACATATCTGCAATTGTTTGACAGTTTTTTCTGATCTATAAAAACAGAGAACGTTTTCATAGCCTTATCAAAAATCGACGAGATGTCCCGTCAAACAGTTGTTATTGCATTAATATTAAGTCTTCAAGTTTTCGTGAGTGCTTCCGATGAACTTAACTCTGAAGATGATCGTATAGTTGGAGGAAACACAATAACAATCGATCAGATTCCACACCAAGTATCCTTACAATATCAGGGCCAACACTTTTGCGGTGGCAGTTTGTTGGATCCCCTTTTCGTTGTGACAGCCGCTCACTGCTTTCAAACTTTTGGACCGAAAGATTTTCCTGACCTACAAGTCGTTCTCGGTACTTCTTACTATGGCAGTGGAGGTACAAAAAGGAATTTCGCTGGATTTGCAAAACATCCTTGGTATGAAAACAAAACTATACCCTATGACATTGCGCTCGTTAAAATGAAAGAACCAGTAACGTTTTCACCTCAAATTCAGCCAATTGTCATGGCAGAAAAAGATCCTGAAAACTTAGCCAATTGTATTGTCTCAGGATGGGGTTATCAAGACCAAAATAAACATGTTTCATCACCAGAATTGCGGGTTGCTAATCTAAACTTCTATAGAAGAGAAGCGTGTTCTCAGCCACCCAATAGGTACCCACCGAAAATGATCCAGAAAATGATGGTGTGTGCTGGTGCTGATGGAAGGGGCTCCTGCCAAGGTGATTCCGGTGGTCCATTAATGGAGGTTGATACTAAGCTTCTAGTGGGTATTGTGTCATGGGGTTTTGATTGTGCTCAAGAGGGTTACCCAACTGTTTATACAAGCGTTCCGTACATGAGAGTGTGGGTAAAGCAAATCATGGAAAAAATGCGAAACACTTGAATATTTGAAAGCTTATTTTTAATCAAATAAAATAATATGAATGCTGCTTTGCATGATAAATTTTTTTTATGGTTTCTTATCGCTCTTCGATTTGCGTTCAAACTTTTACATTAGCAGAAAAATAAGAAATACAAATATTGAAACCAGCCTTTCTGTGCAGGGTGCCGTGACATTGTGCCAAGCGACATTATGCAAAATGTAGAAATTTGGCACAATGACGCTTTTGCAAAGTGACATTCGGCCAAACATTAGGGCTTGGTATAATAACGCATTGTAGAAGTGCCATAGCGCCAAACTAGCTAGTGACATTGCGCCAAATGTAGAAATTTGCATCATCTTGCTCATCTGTGTTTGCAGTCCTTTACGACATGACTAAAGAGATTATTGGCTTAATGACATCTAAGAAACTCCCACGCTTTTCATTCATAGTGTGAAGGTCTGATGTATTCAAATGCTTTGTTTTTGAGTATAAGATAAAGTAATAGTAAGAAATTCGCCT
The DNA here is from genome assembly GCA_914767635.1 of Melanostoma mellinum. NCBI lineage: Eukaryota > Metazoa > Arthropoda > Insecta > Diptera > Syrphidae > Melanostoma > Melanostoma mellinum. The sequence continues at coordinate 147,104,527 of OU612058.1, forward strand.
GTGTCTGTAAAAGATGTTTTCTAACTTAGTTCAAGTGATGAACTTAAAAAAAAATCTGCAGCCGCCGCCGCCGCCTCAAGTAGGTACAAAAAAGGAAGCTAAAAGCGAAGCGGGAACAAATTTGGCAAGGGGAGCATGGGTTTGTGTTCTGAAAATTAAAAATTCGCGCGATACAACATATCATACATCACATACAATTTTTCACTTGGCATTCTGATTATTCTTTTTTGGAATACAGTCCTTACAAAGATGCTGCATTTTGATTTTCTTGCATTTTATTCTCAGAAGGAATTCAAAGACAATTTGCTTATCCGGAATGGGTATAGGTGGGTGTTCGTCAGGGGCATCAAATGAAGAGTCGGGGTACACAATCGTCGCTGGCTTGTTGGCATAGACCATAGACTTGACGTAGCCCCACAGGGGCTAACGGCGTCAAGTCGCACGACTGGACCATTTCGTGAGATAACACGTTCTCCAAACTTGGTTTCCAATAAATTGATTGTGACATTTGGGGGGCCGTCCTGTTGGAACTACATGTCCTTCAAGTCTATATCATCCAATTGGGGCCAAAAATATTCGGTTATCATTGAAAGGTAGCGATCCCCATTCACAGGAACGTTCCGGTCTTGATCATCACGGAAGAAGTACCGCCCAATGACGCCGCCGGCCCATAAACTACACCAAACCGTAATTTTTTGGGATGCAATGATGACTCATTGAGTACGTGTGGATTGCTGCCTGACCAATACCGCATATTATGTTTATTGACGAAGACGTTCAGTTAGAAATGAGCCTCATCATAAATTGGAAGTAGCGCTCTTAACGTTGAGGCCATTGACTCCGAATTTCGGTATAGTAAATTTTAATAATTTTGAGTCGTTGTTGGCTCGTTTATTTTTTTTTATCATAAAATGGCAAACCTTAATAAAGAGAAATGTCAAAAGAGCGCAGCGGTAAGAAATATGAAGTCGTTTGATGTCCCTGTCGCTCTACTTTTGTGGGGTTCTTGTTGAAAAACCCTTACATCTTATTTTATATATATATAGATCTACTTTTTGATGCAGTCGGCAAGTTCTTAAGACTAGTCGGCATTTCATAAAAATATACCCCTCCCCCTGGACTCTCGCTACGCCCAAGAGTTATGCTGAACTAATGATTTTGACGATGAAAGTCCCATAAATAGCGCTTTCTTGTTATAGAGATGAGGTTTTTATTAACATAATTGACACATCGAGCTTATGAAAGTAAATTTTGTTGAACTCTTTGTACAGAGACCAACTTGTACCTCAAAACAAATCAAATGAATTCAATTAAACGTTGATTTATCGTCAACTCATTAAAAATCTTGAAGAACGAAAGCTTCTTATTGACCGTCAGTACGGCTTTCGTAGCAAACGGTCCACTGGTGATTTGTTGGTTTATCTCACCGAAATGTGGAACCATTGTTTTAAAGAAAGTAAGATTATTGCGTTTGATATTTCTAACGCATTTAATAGAGTTTGGCATCAGGCTCTTTTATCGAAAATGCGAGTTTTTGGTTTCCATGAGTCTCTTCTTCATTGGATTAGAAACTACCTTTCCGGACGTTCAATACAAGTTGTATTGGATGGCTACAAGTCTGATCTTCTTTTTCATTTCCGGGGTTACGAGTAGTGATCTTGAAGCGATCACAACTCTCCCACTTTTCCGCTTCACACTAGTGATCCATCCGCCTGTGCTTTATTGTGAACCGTATGTCAGAGCTAGACGGACAACTGCTGTGTAGAATCTTCCCTTCAGCTTAGGGGGCATTTTTCGATCACAGAAGATAGCTGACTTTTCTCGCCACTTCATCCACCCTACGCTTACTCGATGATTGATGTCGTCATCACAAGATGCTTCACTATTGATCATAGATCCCAGATATTTAAACTTTTCACACTTGGGAAGCACATTTCCATTCAGATAAATGTCTGGAATAGGCTTGTCTGGATCAGAAAAAGGGCAGCACAGGTATTCAGTCTTTTTAGCGCTAATACGGTACCCATTTCCTTCCAGAACATCAATCCAAACGTCAAGTGCTCGTTGCAGGAATGTAGAATCCTCGCTTATGATGGCTCCATCGTCAGCAAAGAATAATTGTTGTACTTTATTGTCCGTTACTTTTCCTTCGAGCAAATAATCCAGAACAGCAATAAAGAGCAGTGGACTCAAGACACTTCGCTGATGTATACCTACTGTTATTTGGAATTCTTCGGTGACTCCAGCTGGGCATCTCACTTTTGTAACTGCTCCCTCATACATGTCCATAATTATTCGCACATAGGCTTCAGTAACTCCTCGGTGTCTGAGGGCCACCCATATCAGATCTCGTGGTTGTCGATCGAATGCCTTTTCGAAGTCAACCAACACAATATGCAAATCCTCTAAGGCATCTCGGTGTTTTTCCATAATGATCCTTATGCTTTGGATTGCGTCTGTAGTTGACTTACCCGCGACAAACCCGCATTGGTCATGAGACAGCCTTATTATTTTCCGCAGTCGGCTATCCAAAACTCGCTGAACGATCTTCATAGTGTGGGGCATCAACTTGATCGAACGATAGTTGTCACAGCTTCTGGTATCTCCCTTTCCTTTGTACATTGGAAGAAGAAAACTTTTCTCCATTGATAAGGCAAACTGTCACCTCTTATAAGTTTGGAGATGAGAATCGTGAGCCATCTTAACCCCATGTCTCCCATATTTTTCCAAAACTCATATGGTACCTCGTCTGGCCCAATCGCTTTGCCTTTTTTGGAGTTCTTAACTGCCTCCCTAACTTCTTCGACTGTGACGTTGGATACTTCCTTAAGTTAGGTGCAGCTGTTGGAAAGTTGCACCGAGGACCCTGTACATTCAAAAGATCATCACAATACTGTCGCCACCTGTGAAGTATTTTGTTTGAAAATGGTTGCTCCCTTATTCAAGTTGCTTTGTCTTAGCTCTTGAATTGCATGATTTGCTTCAGCAGCTGGGGCAGAAATCTCTTCCAGCTCTCGATACAGGCCCTCCATGCTTTTTGCTTGAAGTTGGGAGCACTTTTTCTTCGCTTCTTTTCTGCAGCTCTTGTATTCCATTTTGAAACGCGCTTTTTCATTTGTATTTCTTGAGGGGCACTTCGACCAAGCTTGGAAAGCTGCTTTCTTCTTTCTAATCTCTGCTTTGGCTTCATCAGCTACAAGTCTGATACCCACTTCATAAATGCTGGTATGCCCCAGGGCTCCGTTTTGTCTCCGACTCTCTTCCTCAATTTCATAAATGATCTCTTGCCTGAGACTTCTAATCCTCTCAACGACGACTCGATCCTCAGCTTTTCATATTCTATTCCAAATTCACGTCCGCGCTCTTCGGATGTGGAACTGGAACGGCTGCTTATGATAAGCTGATTGAATTCTGAACTTGACAGCATTGTTACAAGGGATCATAAGAACCAAGTAGAATACAATGCTTTGAAAACTCAATGCTGTCTCTTTTCGTTGAAGCTTAACATTCCCCCATTCCCATTATCCATGTTCAGAACTGAATGGAAACATTTACAACCGAATGAACCCTTTATATTAAACCCTCTATATTAAACCGCAGGACTAAGAACACACCTATCCGAAAGGAATCATAGAATACGCTGGATAACCTTGAAATAGCTATTTTTTCAGCTTTTGAATATTTGTTTTGTGTGTTCTGTTATCATATGACGAGCTCGAAAGAATTAATAATACAAACTGCGACTGTGGATACTCATGTATGAAATTCCTTTTGCTAAATTTAGTCGCTTAGAAGCTGAATATTTTATTTGATTAACGAGGCAAAATTATTGTGTTTGTTCAGGTTGCAATAAAAAACTGTTTACTGCTAATAACTTAATTTTTAAAAGCCGTTGCCTACAGATTCATTAGTGCCTCTAAATTCCGTTCGCGCAACGCAGATACATACACTGCCAACCACTAGGATGAGGCCACAAATTTTGCAAACGATTTTCGCTTTTTATACCTAAAACAAATTCATAAGATGAAAGGGTTAATTCGAAACGACCGTTGGAATTTCCCAAGATCAGTTAATGAACTACTGAAAATAGGTATAAAAACATGCTTCACTAGGATGAGGCCATTGCGAATATTTCCGTGCAGGAGTGCGCATGTGCGAATTCTTGTATAAAATATCTAAGAGAGTGTTAAAAATAACCGTTTTATTTAGTTTGAAGCACACATGGGTTCCGGAAAGACTTTGACAGCGACAGAAAGAACAAAAATAAATGCTTTCAAGGAAGTAGAACTCTCAGGCCGTGAAATAGCAAGGAGACTTAACAAGAGGAAGACAGTTGTAAACAATTATGCTGCTGATCCACAAAACTATGACAAAAATCAAAAAGGACGCAGGGGAAAAGCCACAACACCAAGAGACAATCGTATGATTCTACGACTTGCCTCATATTTCACTCTACCAGCGACTGTTATAAGGGCCAAAAGCGGAGTTTCAGCCAGCATAATAACGGTTCGTAGAATAATACAAAAAAGTGATACTATTCAAAGGAGGAAACTAAAAAAGAAACCAATTTGAAGCCACAAGGAGCATTGTATGGACTTTGCAAGACAGCATGTTGACTGGAGCAGTGAATGGTAACGCTTTATCTTTTCGGATGAAAAAAAGTTTAACCTTGACGGTCCTGATGGTTACAACTTCTATTTCCTTGATGTTAGAGAGGATGAGCTTATTTTGGCAAGACATCATAGCCGTACATGAGGTGTAATGGTTTGGGGAGCTATTACCTACTATGGCACGAATAGTAGAATTGGAGTTGGAGTTTTTGTCCACAACAATGAACGAAAATAGCTACAGTTGTTTGCTGGAACGGTCATTTCCAAAAATAAAAAGCAGAGGTCTTGGATTTTTCAACAACATAATGCCTCAAACCACACTAGTAGGGTTGTCAGGAGCTGTATTCAATCAGAAGACGTGGAATTTTTGTCATTGCCGCCATATTCAACCCGACTTAAACATTATTGAAATCGTTTGGTCGTGGCTATATCGTAAAGTTTATGTAGGTTGCAGATAATTTGAAGACAATTACACCTTGATTGATGCTATTCGTAGTGCCTGGGCCCAAATTTCATATGATTATTTAAAAAAAAAAAAAACTGTATGATTCTATTCCAAACCGACTGATAGCGGTTATATCCAAAAATGGCGGACGTACTCATTATTAATGTAAGAAAACGTTTTAAATAAATATTATTAAACCATAAAATGTAATCATCTCACTCATTTTTTTTTTCTTAAATTTTGCATGTGGCCTCATCCTACTGGAGCACCTTTTTATACCTATTTTCAGTAGTTCATTAATTGATCTTGGGAAACTCCAACGGTCGTTTCGAATAAACTCTTTTAGTTTTATGAATTTGTTATGGGAAAATACAGGGTTTTTCATTAAGAGCTATCCATTTTATTTTTTAAATAAAAACACCAGCTATTTGAGATATCAAAAAAACATTTATTTCATATTAAAGTACACCCAATACCATTACGAATGGAACTCTATTTCGTTCATATGTCCTCCACGGGCGCGCTTGCAGCGATCGATACGTTGAACCCAATTTTCGACCACTCTCTCGCACATATCGACCTGTATTGCGGCAATTTCGCGTTCAATATTGGCTTGAAGCTCCTCCAAAGTCTCTGACCTGTTGGCGTAGACCAACAACTTGGCATAGCCCCAAAGAAAGAAATCCAAAGGTGTCAAATTACACGAGCGCGGTGGCCAATTGATCGGTCCATTTCTTGAGATAACACGTTGACCAAATTTCCTCTTCAAAATGTTGATAGTTGCATGAGCTGTATGGGCTGTAGCTCCATCCTACTGAAACCACATGTCACAAATATCCATTCCACGCAACTGAAGCCAAAAAAACGCCACAATGTGGTTTGTGCGATGCCCAATTCCTGTGAACGACGTGGAATTGACTGATTTGGGTCGTTCTGAACGGATGCACTTACGGCCGCGATATTTTCAGCACTCCGTCCTAATCTTTGTCTCACTGGCACGGGAACATTGGGCAGCGAAAACGTGGATTCAAATTTGTGCACTAAACTAAAAATTGCGGCACGGGTGGAACGATTATAACGATCAAAAATCAGAGTTAGCGCTCTTAAAGTTGCAGCGACTGACTCAAAATTTTGATAGTACGCTTTAATAATTTGGAAACGTTGTTGATTCGTGTAACTCACCATGATGAAATGGTAGACCTTAATAAGCAATCTGAGTTTACAGAATGTCAAATGACCTTAAGGGCGCGTTTACATTAAAGAAACAAAATGGATAGTCCCCAATGGAAAACCCTGTACGTACCTATTAACTGGTGATAAAACTTCCACCAGGTATAAAAAGCGAAAATCGTTTGCAAAATTTGTGGCCTCATCCTAGTGCCAACCGGCAGTGTATGTCCACTTCTGCTGTTACAGAAATGGCTAAAATCATTGACAGAGATGTTTTTCAGAGACATCAAAATGATTTTTGAAAAGACACTTAAATGTTATCGAAGTGAGTTCAGAATCGAATTTATACTTCTTCTTCTTTTCCTTCTTCCCCTTCTTCTTCTTCTTCTCTTTCATCTTATTTTTCTTCTTCTTCTACTTCTTCTTCTTACTTTTCTTCTTCCTCTTCTTCTTCTTCTTCTTCTACTTTTTATTCTTGTTTTTTCTTCTTTCTATTCTTCTTCTTCTTCTTTTTCATCTTCTAATTCTTTTTCTACTTCTTTCTCCTATACATCTTCTTCTTCTTCGTCTTCTTATTCTTTTTGTTTATCTTCTTCCTGTTTTTCTTCTTCTTCTTTTTCTTCTACTTATTCTTTTTTTCCCCTGTTTCGTATTCTTCTTCTCCTTCTTCTTTTTCTTGGTTTCTTCTTCTTCTTTCTCTTTTTCTTTTTCATTTTCTTATTCTTTTTCATTTCCTTATTCTTCTTCTTCATCTTCTCCTTCTTCTTCATCTTCTTCAGCTTCCTCGTCTTCTTCATATTCGCTATCTTCTCCTTCTTCTTTCTCTTCTTTCTCTTCTTCTTTTTCTTCTTAGCCATAAATCGAAATTCTCGACTGACTTACGCTCGGGATATTCAGTGTTAAACACAGAAAGAATGGACATGTCTGACGGTTTTGGATTGCTCTTAATATATTTTGAGATGAACCAAATACTGGCGTCGCTGCTTTATTATGTCCTTATTAACCCGGTTCCACCGGAAGCACCTGTTGTGCTTTTTATTAATAATTGCACTGAAAACAGAAACGACCGATTCATTTGGTGAATACAATTGAACTCTCTGATCATTCGCGTTTTCCAATTGAAACTTGCCGATGACCGAAATGTCCATGAAGCATTTAGAGGTTGTTCGTCTCTTGTGCCAATTACAATATTATTATAAACCTTTATTGCGACATCATCAATGGCAATGACTTGTTGAATTGGGGAACACGCTTAATGTTTGGCGACCCAAATGCACACGCAACACACCTTAAATATCTGTTACATTCGAGTTCAAAGGATGTGGTGCATACTTGGGCCCAGAGCGTACACCTATGAGACTAGTACCAAATGAAAGCTTACGTTCAGCCCAATCAGCCTGCCAAATATTTTTGAATTCGGTCTTGGTGATTTTGAAATAATTAGACTTGAAGTTGAGCGCCGGAAATTATTCATTATGTTAGCATCAGATACAGTTGCAGCATAAGGTCCTATAACGTCCAGGATATACCCATCACAGCATGTGATCACAAAAGACTTAACCAGATTTTGATACTTATGTAGGCTGTATGATTGTTTCTGGAAGCCGTAGTTTGAACTTTTTTGAAGGTACACATATGTTCCATCGCAAATGACTATAGATGGACGATCATTTTCATTTAAATTGATGTTTCCAAACAGTTTCCAAACACACCTGAAGACAGCGAAATTGCGAATTACTTGTTTTTGTGTCATTACATAATTTACTCACAAGCCAACAATCAGTTATCAATGAATTAGGCCTAACGGTCGCGGACGTGTATGTTTAAGCTTGGTACCTAGCAACCAGTTTTTTTAGTTTTGTTTTTGGATGGTATTTTGATAGATCTAAACGAAGATTAGTCATTTTTTTTCTCATTTGCAGCATTAAAATGTATTTTGGTTTTATGTTTAGTAAAAAACAAAGTAGTAACTGCGAAGAATTAAATGAAAAATGCATTTCCTGTGGAACATATTTTTTGTTTAACTTTTTTTAGGAATTGTGTATAATGTACGTGATATGCTTTATGTATGATAGCGTAATTGTATATCAAATTCAAGCTTACCAATTAAGGATTAAAGTGGTGCAAAAAAAATTATAGGTCATCACTGATTTTTTCGAGATATTGGCTGTCAAACGTCAACGAAAATGTTTTTTTTTAAACAAATTTTAGGTCTGTTTTTTCGAAATATAAGGCATTTTGAAAACTGTATTTTAAATGAAATGAAAGATATTTTTATGATCTTTCATATGATACCAAAATCATTGTCCTACGTGCTATGCTTTTCGAGATATTCGTAATTATTTGCAGAAATGTCAGATTTTTCCCATTTCCGGCACTCAACTTCAAGTCTAATTATCTCAAAATCACCAAGACCGAATTCAAAAATATTTGGCAGGCTGATTGGGCTGAACGTAAGCTTTCATTTGGTACTAGTCTCATAGGTGTACGCCCTGGGCCCAGGCTCCATAGAAGTATGCACCACCTCCTTTAAATTTTGAATCCAAACTATACTTTTTGAACTTTAATTTCGAGCTTACCTCAATGCATACTTTTGGGCCAATCAGAAATCGAAATGTGGTAAAATTTATTTTGTTTTATCTCTTCTTTTTTTTCATAGCCAATTTTCGAGCTTCTCCTCTTCATTCTTTAGTATAACTCAATGAATTCTGGTAAGTCTCCAATAAGCATCTTTTGCTGATATAACCCACACAATCATGGTACTCAAATTGTCTGGGACTTAATACTGCGAAGCAAAAGATTTTTCTAGATTTTTTGCAAAGAAAAAGTTTTTTTTCGCGTACTCTTAGCAATGCGAAGCATAGAAGGTATGGGTGTTTTAATCATTGACTTTTTGGTGTATAAAATATGAATAGCTGTGCTGCAAAAAGCTTAACAAATCGAGTATTCTACCCACCATCACCACCACTCAGACAGACAGACTTTCAAGGTCGGTATCAGGGGGCTAATAATAAGAAATCCTCATACATATTTAGATTTTGGTAGTTAATTAAAACATTTTTCACCCTCCATTTTTTTTTTAGCTTTTATTGATTTTGTCTACTGCTGCGAAAAAAATTTGAACAAATTGTTTTCAACATCAACATATATGTAGCTAACAACTCTAATAATCAATTCAGGCAATAGTGTTCTAATTGAATAGAATACTTTTTTTTTTTGCAAGTTGTTATTCAAACACAGAAAAAAAATTATGGGATCTTTTGTTTATGTTATTTTTGGCGAAGTTTTTCTTTTGCGTTGGTCTATTTTTTTTTTCAGGGTTTTCAATCATTGTTTCTATTATTATTTCAACTTTTCTTGCATAAAAATTTCAACAATTGTCCTGGAAATTTTTTTGGAAAAGTTTTATACAAAAACTCACCTATCCATGGCATTATTGAAGGAGGTTGAGGATAAGAGATAAAAGATGACGGAATAAAAAAAAGGAAGAAAAAATTTACAAAAAGACCTGGAATAAGTTATGCCTTCTTTACTTGGGAAATAGGTACTATAAGACAAGTTTTGCAATCGTGCAGAAAATAAAAATATGTTTAGAGAATACGAAAAAAAGTGGGTCCAACAATTCTGTCTGTCCGTCTGTGTGTGTCTTTTTTTTCTCGAAAACAGCTCCAACAATTTTGATAATATTTTATGTATATGTGGTTATTTCTTATTTATCTTTCTTATAAAAAATTTCTTAGCAGAAATTTGTACGAAAAAGTCTAAAACGGTACCCCCATAGTATCGGCTCTTTCAAAACCGACTTTCTTGTTGATGGCTTACGCGATTTTGACCAAGTTCTATATTTTGGAAGCCCTAGGTTGTATTCGAAAAATCGCATATCAACTTTTGAAAATTTATAGTTTTTGAAATTTCTAGCAGTTTTTTAAAGAAAAATTTGATAATCTTAAGATATTTTCAAAACGGTGATTTTGATTTATCTTTTCAAAGTTTTAGTCAAAGTATGTACATCATATCAAACATATCATGGCAATGTGTGGTGTGATAGGCTAAAAAAACCTTTTGTTTTTTTTAAATTTTTTTACGGAAAATCACATTTTAAAAACAGGCCCTTAAATTTTCGGACGGAAATTTAGTTAAAATTGAAAGTGTGTTAAGAATGCACAGATTTTAAGGGATGATGCACGGAAGACTGTGTGCTTTACCGAAACAGCTTGCTATTCTTTAGAGGACTCCACTTTGGCAAAATAAATTGTTAATGAGCTAATAAAGAATACAATTGTATAATTTAAAGTACTAAAATAAACATGCAAAAGTTACAAAACGATCGTATATTATTCTCTTGGTAGAAAAATTTTACGAAAAGACGTCGAGATTTCAGCTGTCACACTAGACTTAAATTTTAAATTAAAATTAAATTAATATTAAAATTTGCATATTTGATTTTTAAAATAAATGTGAAGAATAAATAAGCGGTTTTTCAAAAATATTCTTCAACTTTTTTGAGTAAATTTTCAGAGTTTATTGCAATTGCAATAAAGTGGGGTTTTTTATTTCCACTAGAAACCTTTAGCGACCCAGTAAAGCCCAATTTTTTTTTTATAAAAGCCCTTCAATTGAAACAAAAGCTATCTGTTTTTGCACACGCCACTTCGAAGTACATTTTCATTTTGATGATCCCACTGTTGTTTGAAGAACACCTAAAGGAGATAATGAACCTTAAACTCAGTTATGATGAGTTAAAATTTCTAGTCAAAAATTAAGAATCTAAAACAGTAAATGAAACTTGCCGGCACCAGAGTCAATGTTGAACTTAAATCCGTGCCAGAGCGACTGTGAAAATGAAATGAGCTTCACATGCTTCTTTTGGAAATGGTTTGTTGTATACATTATGGTGGGTCAAAAAAATCGATTATTTATTTTATTTCTTACAAGTGCAAAGGAAAAATAGGTTGCTAGACACCTTAAAAAAATTCTCAAGTATGAGCTCATAATTTTAATAGGAAGATCCTCCGCATCGCAGTTTTGTATTTTTTTCTCAGTCCAATAGAAAGAAATTCATACCTAATCATTTATCGATTGGACTGAAAAATGTTTCAAGAGAATTTTTTAGAAAATATAATGTTCTACAAAAAAAGTATCTTGTATTTTTTCCGTAAACCTCACCATTTGAAAGATATTAAGGATTTAATTTTGATTATTTAAGAACAAATTTCAATTTTGTTTATGAATTTTATAACTCGACAATAAATGACTTACAAAATGTGCAATACTTTTTATAATAAATTTTTGCTGGAATTTAACTGCTCTATAAAAATGGTTTCTTAAATTTCGGATGAAATGAAATACAAAACAGAAATTCTCTAGAGGAGAAATTTTCACTAGGATCATGTTCTCTAATGATTCAAAATAAAATGTTTGGAATAATTGAAGAAAAATTTTGATAGCCGGGGACGAGAGATGGCGTTCAAAAAGGGAAATTTTTCAGATTTTTGAGGTTGAAGAAATAACCACATGAATGGTATGCAAAAAATCCGAAAAATTCCCCTGCTTACAAAAAAGTGTGTCACAGACGATTTGGTTTCAGCCATTTGCTTGCCAGACGCCTTTTTTAAATTTTGAAGTGCATTTTTCAGCTAAGAGCACTGATAACTTTTTTCCCACTACATGTAACCAAGAAATTGGTACGCCAAAAGATTCCCTGAATACAAAAAGAGTGAGTCCCAGACGATTTTGCTTCAGTCTACTATTTGCAGGACGCATTTTTACTTTGGCATATTTATTAAATTGAATGAAAATCAAAATTTATTTAAATGAAATACTGTAAGCAAATATTCATCTCGAGATTCATCGGATAAAAGATTCGATGCCTCGTAGTCTTCTTCATTTTCACTATCATCTTGGTTCTCAAATAGTTATTATACAATAGTTTCTGGGGACTCACCGCAACTCCATCAAACCACTTCAACAGTTTGACCATCATGTCCTCCATTTTCCAACCAGAGTGAAGTGGCGAAATTCTTCTGCCTCTATTGACTACCGCATTTTTCCAAATATTACAGATGTAATTGCAACGGTTTTGTTGCCACAATTTGTTGGCAGCAGAAGTCTATTTTTCTACAATTGTATTGATATACACAAGAGGTATCTTCATACATGTTAAAATCTTTTATTAAAAAGAAAAATTACATTTATTAAAAGTCTACAATGATATTATGAACTCACTTTGTCTTCTATCTATATTTCTTAATTTTCTCCAATATTTTCGTCTATCAGTAGTTGCTGTCATAGTGGTCGATTGTAAAATGTCAATAAAGATGGCTGATCGATTGCAAAATTCTAATAAAGATGGCTGATCGATTACTACGAAGGTAATGGTAATGACTTGGCAATCGGAAATGCCACGTCGTCAAAAAGCAGTAGCCCCCCTACAGCGTCAGGTGGACACTACCGCTACTTAGGGTGCATTTACACCAACAAGTTTATTTGTTGCAATGAAAGGCTCCTGTTTGGCAGCAATAAACTTCCAACAAAATATACAGATAAAATGCTTAAGCGTATAATACTTCAGGATTTAAAGAATGACTTAAAACTTTTAGCTTACTTTTAACATTCTTTGAAAATTTTTCCGAAGTCGGTTTGGCAGTTTTAAAAAACAACTCACATCGGGCCATCGGGCGTCGTCTACTTTGATAACAATTGTTACATATAAAAACATATAAAAACTTTTCGACCACCGTGCCTTAAGAATTTCAAATGTTTTACTTTCCTCTTAAAAATGAACTTGGCGTATATCTAGTCACAACCAGTAAAACTGTGAAACGTAGAAAGTGTAGCAAAATGCATAGGATCAAATATTTTATTGATGTTTACATACCTTAACGTCAAAAAATTAAAATATTTGTACCATATAGAAAGCAGTCTTTTGTAAAACATACATATTTTATTGTTACCATAGCGAGTTTCTAGAAATGTTTCCTATTTCCAGCCATACATGGCACTTACTTAATGCGGAAGCGAGTACAGCGCCATTATCAGCACATCGAAATCTGTCGTTTTTATAGTTACAAATAAGTTTGATGGAAGTAAGGCCAAATGCAAAATCATTCGGGTATCAGCTTCTTTTTGTAACTCTCTACATCATTTACCTCTTCACGAATTATTTTTTTATTTTCAGCTCTGAAATGCTTTATATTTTGTTTCAAATGAAACATACATTTTCTTGATGTCAATAACATGGTGGTATTCATCTTTACTCCATTCTTGAACTAGCCATTCAGTCAATCTTTCCTTGAAAGAACTATTCCTCAAGGTTTTAATAAAGTTTTCTGAACGGCTACCTTTTTTATTGAACGTTGAATAAACAACTTGTTCATCGGAACTACTATTTCTTCTATCCCGTTCAATATCCTTAATAGAAGGAGAAATAATTCGATCAAAAACAAGATGAATTTCTTTTGTATTCATTCGGCAGATCTTTCTTAAAACCTGCAATGCAGTTCCAACATAAGACGTAGATACTTCTCCTAAAGTATGTACAAGACAGAATCCATTCACATTTATGACATCAATCATAGTTGGAGGAATGCTAATTATGCCTTTTTCTAGGTGTCTAAGAAAAGTTGATTTATCGGGTTTAATCATTGATCCATCTGAATGTCCAAAAGATTAGGGATCGGGTGTTGACTTATATTTAAAAAGTTGTTTCATTTTCTTGTAACCAATGTGTTATCAGTTATCAGTTCCTTAAGCAGAAGAAATGTTGAAATGCGTTTGGCAAGCAAAAGGCTAAAGCCAAATCGTCTGGGACACACTTTTTTGTAATCAAAGAAATTTTTCTAATTTTTAGTTAGTTTGTTATTTTCATTTCGTCAAATATTTTCATAATAGTTTGTCATAGCACATTTAACATTTTTAGAGATTTGGCATAATATACCTTTCAGCTATAACATTATTTATTTTTTTTTTTTTTAAGAATTATTATTCAATACACTAATTTATGCCAGAAAAATACTTGCTAAAACCTTGCTAATACCAATCATAATGTACGGCTGTGAGATTTTTTCAAACTGTGACCACATAGACCGAAGGCGACTCAATGTCGCTTACAATAGTATAGCACGCTACGTTTACGGATTAAAAAGATATGACCGCATTTCCTCATTTGCCCTATCGTTACATGGACTAACTCTTGGAAACCTGATTATATATAAAACAATTATTTTATTTCACAATATTCTGCAAACTCGCGAACCGTTTTATTTACACAATAATATTCGTTTTCCTATCTCTGCTAGGTCACTGGACCTGATTCCCGTGCGCTTTAAATATTTAATAACCGAGCGTCAATTTTTCCCTAATGTGATAAGGCTATGGAATTCCCTTCCTTAAGCCATAAGAATGATTCACTGCGCAGCCCAATTCAAAATAAGACTCAGACCTTACCTTGAGACACTTTGTTGATGATTTTTATTTATTTTTTCTTTTTCTTTTTCTCTTTCTTTTTTTTACCCTCTTTTTTAATATTTGTTATTTCTCAATATTGCTGTTTCCTTATATACCAGGTATATTTCTTTTTTTTTTTTGCTAAAATCAATTACTATTCTGATTAGTAACTCTTGCTATTTGTAGTTAAAAAGCTTCATAAATATAAAAGATAATGTATCTTACTATGTAAGCTATCCAATAAAAAATAAATGAAAAAAATGAAATGAAATGAAATTTATATTAGGAGGAAAGACGAGTAAAACACCCTATCTGATAAAAAAGCATATAGCGTTACGTATACGCATATGATGGCAATAGTACGCTATGTAGCATAATATTTAAAAATGAAATAGTGTGTAACATGTATTTGTTTAAATTTTTGAATATTTACATATATTTTGTACATATGCATATAATTTTTATTTTTATTAGCATTGAGTATGCAATAATTAAATAAATAAATAAATAAATAAATAAATCAATAAATAAATAAATAAATAAATAAATAAATAAATAAATAAATAAGTAAATAAATAATAAACAATATAAACAGATACGTAAACATAAACATAAATAAATAAGTTATCAAAATAGGAAAAGTAAATTAGTAAATAAATAAATAAATAAATATATAAAATAATAAATAAATACCTAAACAGTCTTATATTTGATTTAATAATTAATTATAAAAACATTTGTGTATCACAGAACTTCACATATTATTTGCATAATCGCCAGACACATAAAAAGATGTGTGCGCTTATCACAGATTAGAATATAGTTGATTAATCAACGGATTATCAATGCAATCACAACTGTTCCTGATTTTAATTTTTAGCTTTTCTATTCAGTCAGAAATCAATTCAACATTCGCTTTTCTGTGAAGATCTAAGGTGGAATAATGCCACGGAAGATTAAACATCATTTTAAGTATTTTGTTTTGAGAAATTTGAAGTTTTTTTATGTGACATTTAGCACAATGTCCCCATACCGGGCACCCATACAGTAACAACGCTTGGAAGATAACTTTTTGTATGATAATTTTATTTTCGATAGATAGCTTCGAGTTTCTATTAATAAATGGGTAGAGTAATCTAATGGCAATGTTAACCTTATTCAATGTTTTTGATACGTGATCACTGAATTTAAGTTTTGAATCAAGGTGTATACCGAGATACTTAACTGTGCGTTCCCAAGGAATTTTTATGTCAAGTACTTCAAGCTCTGTGCTTGGAATGTAACAAGCTTTTCTTTTTCTTGAAAAAAAAAGATTGCTTGCGTTTTTCTTGCATTAAGCTTAATTTTCCATATTTTGTAGTACAGTTCCAATGAATTTATCGCAATTTGAAGACTCCTCTCGTTATCAAGAGCGAATTTATGTGATGTAGATATTGCAGTATCATCGGCAAATACAGCTAGATCACAATTCGTTGCACAAGGAATATCAGACGTGTACAAACTAAACAAGGATGGACCAAGAACTGAACCTTGGGGGATACCAAATTCTAAACAGATTAAATTAGAAACACCACTATAGACTTTGACTTTAAAACACCTATGAGACAAAAAACTTTGGATAATTTTACAAAGAAAATTAAATTTTATAATTTTATATAGAAGACCATTGTGCCAAACGGAACCGAAAGCTTTCTCAATGTCTAATAAAACCATTCCGGTTAACCTGCCTTCTTCACGATTAGTTTTTTTTTCTAATTTTTTGACCTATCATTTGTGTGGTTATCATTTCGACCTGAAAATCCAAAAAATTACCACTTTCGAACGCCAACCCGGCTGAAAAAAAACCTGCCAGACAGTTGAATTCGATATAATGGTGCGTATATCTAAACATACATTTGCATGATTTTTGACTATCACATCACTCCAAAAATTTGCTTATAGTTCTTAGATTATGTATCTGGTATCATTGCATTGGCTTTTTCCATGGCTGTGATATTTTTCGGATCCATTATTTTTTGAGGATTTTGTTAATTTAAGAGTTGAATGAAATTCTTGTGTACGACGTAAAAGTAAGTTACCCCTGGGTAGTTTCTTAGACCAGTTTTACACACGGCCACCACACAGATTCATCTTCACACTGCATGAAGTTTGTCCGAATATTTGCGAATTGCGTTTTGAGATTTAAAATTCGAGAAATGAAAATCTCGACGCAAACACCTACATACGTACATTTGTAGATTCTTTGTCACCTTCCTGATTTACTGATTTACTTTTATTTTTTCATCCCTTAGTTAACTGATATGAAAATATTTTGAGACAAATCACTGCGATAAACGAGGGACATAAAAATTTCTCCCTGCCACTCTCTTTATCCTTCAACTGTTTGACAGATCTACTTTTTCAGCGCTTCCTTCCATCAACAACTCTAGCCTTAGCAAGTTCAAAAAATAAAACACTATTTTCATCTCGGGTGTGCAAACATAGGGATGTTTGCTTAGATTTGACAAGCAAAGAGACTACATTGACATTTTGACATTTCAATTGCTTGATTTTTCGAATATTGATAACGTCAACGAGATCTCATGCGTTATTCCTATGCCCGTGTCAAAGCAAATCCCATTTGTTCAAACAAAAACTCGTGTTATTTAATTTGAATGATTACAAATGAAAATCAAACAACTTGTATTTTTTTTTTTTTTTTTTTTTTGGCACTTGCCAACTATAAAAGGCAAATGAATGCGCACTATGCCACAGAGCTTTTCAAAATGTTCCGTTTAACAGTTGCATTGAGTGTTCTTTGCTTCGCCGCTGGCGCTAGAGCCGCTAGTGAAGAAACGAACGACGATAGAGTAGTTGGAGGATGGCGAGCCGGTATAGAAGATCATTGTTATCAAATTTCACTCTTAAGGGATGGAACTCACTTCTGCGGTGGATCTTTAGTGGCCCCTGACATAGTTGTAACTGCTGCTCATTGTATGGAAGGCCTTGAAAACATCATCCCGAGGTTGGATGTCAGTTTGGGCTCAGCTAATTGGACTCCTTATGGTGGTGGTGTGAGAAGGAAAATCAAGGCTTTTGCCTCTCATCCAAGCTGGACCAGACAACAAATGAACTTCGATGTTTCCATTATTCAGTTGGACCGTCCCGTTGTGTACAGCTCGAAAATTTGCCCAATTGCACTCTGCTCAAGAGCCCCACAAGACGGCGGTGTCTGTCATTTATCAGGATTTGGTTACCGTCGCGACAAGGCTAATGTTGTGTCGAACGATTTATATGGAGTTGATCTTACTTGCGTTTCCAACGCAAGATGTGGATCCCACCAATACGCTTATGGACCTGGTGCAATTTTATCAACAATGATCTGTGCCGAAGGTCAAGGAGAAGGCTCATGTCAAGGTGATTCTGGTGGTCCATTGGTCGATAGGGCTCAAAATTGCTTAGCAGGATTCGTTTCATGGGGAGCTGATTGCGCCGCACCAGGACATCCAGGTGTTTACTGCAACGCAGCTATGTTGAAGGGTTGGGTAGAACAAACGATTCAATATTTGAGACGGTTTTAAATTTGAATCGAGAGGAACCCAGTCCAGCTCGATTTAACTGAATAAATTGTATTTTTTCAGTGTGTAATATGAAGTGTGTGTGTTTTTTTTTCTTGATTTGAGTCGGGACTTGAGAGAGCGTTTACATCAAGGAATCGACAAAAGGACCAATTTGTTGATTTTTTTTTTGGAGGTTTTATGAGCACCCAGGGCCTGGGCTGAGTCAGCTTAGTGTTGTCGTTCGAGTGTTATACAGGTTGTTCCGTTATTCGTGTTATATACTTTGTGGTGGGATTTTTCGTCATATTCTAAGAAGAAAATAATGGTTGGACAAACACCCATACATTTTGTGATATTTGCAATAATATAAAACAGTTGCAGCACCTGCCAATTTGAGTAGTTTTCCAAGAGTTGATAGTTTTAAGGATAATTTTATTGACTGGTGCACTGACAAGAAGGGATAAAAGTTTACTTGGACTGCTATCAAAACCCTAATTGATTTACCTCTTCACAGGGAGATATACATTTGGGGTATGATTGTTTAACGGGAAAATAAGTGGTATGAAAGTATAAGTAAAAAAAAATTCGCTCATCAGTTAATCATGTTAAGTTATGATTGCGGTTATAAATTCGTTTTATGGGTTGTGCAATGGAAGTCCAGGGAGAACGCAACGAAGATACCAAGATGTATGTCGCAACAGAGGACTTTCTTCTCAAAATGTTTTTGGAAATACCTTTCGAGAAAATTGCATCAGTATTAACTGCAAGACCTAACTCAGGAGCTGTATGCAACGATAAGAGGAGTTTCGGTCGTTGAAAAAATACTGGCCGCTGTTGAAATCGGTCCTTCGATCACCTTACCGTGTTTGATGTTTCCAAATGAAGAATTTCCAGAATACTGCATGGCAGAAATATCACTATACACCTGTGCAAGAACTGCTTCCAAATGATTTGGAAAAGAAACCTGCATTTTTGTTACTGGTTGCAATAGAGAGAAGCTTGGATGACAATCTGTTTCTAAATAGTATTCTTTGGGCTGACGAATCTCAATTCACAAGATATGGTGTTGGGATTTTCTATAATTTCCATACATGGGCTTGAAACAATCCACATTCAAGAAGGCAGAGAGCGTTTCAGCACAGAACGGGTGTAAATATGTGGGCAGATGTAATTGGGAATGATTAATAGGACCTTTCAAATTACCACACTGACTTAATACTAATATCTGGAGTTTGTATATATCTATTATTATTATTTCCAACAAGATGGTGCTATCGCCCTCTATGGTCGTGAAGTTAAGGATTGGCTGAATAAAAAATACGGTGGTAGATGGATAGACTCGTCGCTACTGAGGATCTGGAAAGATCACTTCTGCACACTGCTTAATGGCGATGAGGACACAAATTCCGCTTTTCAGCTGCCGTCCTCCCGACCTAGAGGAAGTTAAGCTTGACATATGCAAACTTAAATCAAATAAGAGTGCGGCTGCAGATGGCCTTGATGCCGAACTTTTCAAGGCAGCTGGAGACCAGTTGGAAAGGAGCATGCACCCGCTGATCTGCATGATATGGTCGGAAGAAAGCATGCCCGATGAATGGAACCTCAGTTTCGTATGCCCGATCCTAAAGAAAGGAGACCCTCACAACTGCGCCAATTATAGAGGGATAAGCCTCCTTAACGTCGCTTATAAGATCTTGTCTGCTGTAATATGTGAACGTCTAAAACTCCACGTCAACAACTTGATAGGTCCTTATCAATGTGGTTTTAGACCAGAGAAGTCCACAACACACCAAAATGTTCACATTACGGCAGATCTTGGAAAAAACCCGAGAGCATAATATCGATATTCACCATCTCTTTATCGATTTGCAGCTGTACAGAGCCATGTCTAGTTTCGGCATCCCTGCAAAACTTGTACGACAATGCAGGATGACTTTGGAGAATTCACGCTGCTCCGTCAAGGTCGGTAAAGAGCTCACCGAGACCTTTGATGTCGAAAACGGCTTTAGGCAAGGCGACAAACTATCATGAGATTTCTTCAACATCATACTTGAAATGATTGAAAGAAACTCCAACGTCAACACCAGAGGAACAATCTTTCAAAAGTCTGTACAGTTACTCGCCTATGCAGACGATATTGACGTAATGCGAAGAAAAAAGCGTGATGTCATAGGTACTTTTGCGAGTATTGAAACAGAAGCGGCAAAAATGGGTTTGACGGTTAATGTGGGCAAAAAGATGTATATGTTGTCATCAAACAAGGACACATAACATCGACGAATTGGACAAATCGTCACAATAGACAGACATAACTTCGAGGTAGTACAGGACTTCGTCTACCTAGGATCCGCTGTAGACACGGACAACAACATCAGTGCAGAGATCAAATGGATAACTCTTGCCAACCGTTGCTTCTTTGGGTTAAGAAGGCAATTGAGAAACAAAACCCTCTCTAGAATAACTAAGATGACCTTGTATAAGACCTTAATCATCCCAGTCCTGCTTTACATGAAGCATGAACCTTATCGGAAGCGGATAAGTAGCCCTTGGTTGTTCGAAAAAAATTCTCCGAATAATCTTTGGTCCCGTATGCGAAGACAATGTGTGGAGAAGAAGATACAATAACGAGCTGTATGAGCTGTACCGCGACATGGGCATAGCCAGAAGAGTAGGCATCGCGAGGATACGATGGTTGGGTCATGTAGAGCGGATAGACCCAAACGCTCTGGCTCGACGGGTTTTCGAAAGCACATTGCAGGGAAATCGCGGAAGGGGAAGACCTCGTCTTAGGTGGCGCATTCAAGTGGATGAAGACCTCAACCGACTTGGAGTGCGAAACTGGAGACAGCTCGCCCGAAATCGAAATCGTTATAGCAGGATGTTGGTTGAGGCCCAAGTTCATCCCGAACTGTAATACCCACCTAGGTAAGTAAGTAAGATGGATAGACTGAAATAGACCAATTCACTGGCCTGCACCATCCCTGTTCTCACTGTGTCGGATTTTTTTTAATAGAAATTCATAACTCATCTGAAACAACAACCTCAAATGAATTAGAACAACGTTCCCCCGAACCGAAGGGTCACTACAAATAAAACAAGAGTTATCGAGAGCAAACATCCACACTGTAGTTCAAAAATAGGCTCTAGCAAGCATTCGAAACGCAGTACATTGGTCGGATTTTACAATCTAGCGGGACAAAATACAAAAATCAATGTCAAGCGAGCCGTTTCAAAATGCAGTTCATAATTTATTTTTGATTTTTTGCACTGCTAAGAAAACATTATAACTAAGTTCATGAAAGCCATTTTACGACAGAAAATAATTGGTTTTTTTTGTGCATTTTAAGTTAAGCGAATGCGATGATACCCACTTCATAAATGGTGGTATGCCCCAGGGTTCCATTTTTTTTCAACTCTCGTCCTCATTTTCATAAATGATCTCTTGTCTGAAACTTCTAATCCGCCATACTGTTTTGCTGACGACTCGACCCTCAGCTTTTCATATTCGTTTCCAAATTCACATCCCTGCTCTTCGGATATGGAAATAGAACGGTTGCGTTGGATAAACTCATATAATTCTGACTTTGACAGCATTGTTGCATGGGGTCATAGAAATCGAGTAGAATTCAATGCTTCGAAAACTCAATGCTGTCTTTTGTCGTTGAAGCTTAATATTCCCCCATGCCCCATTGCCATTATCCATGAATGGTACCTGCATCCAAGAAACCGGAAAGTTGTCAGCACTTGTTATGTATGTGTAAACGATGATCTTTGTTGGAATGACCACATATTTGAAGTCGTCAAAAACGTTGCTAAATGCTTAGGCTTCTTGAGACGACGCATGAAGTTCTTCACCCCTTCTGATCTGGCTTTAATTTATCCACCCAAAACTGGAGTATAACTCCCATATCTGGTCATGTGCTCCTCAAACATCTTTGTGCCTTTTGATGGTGATCGTTCGATCGCAGAATCTATTGATTCTCTTGAACAACGTCGAAACGTTACATGTCTCAGTCTTATTTATCGCTTACTCTAGTGAAATAGCCAGTTGCATTCCTCCCCTGAAACAATTTAGCAGCTACACCCACCTTGCTAGGAATGCCCATCAGTTTAACCTTTAGCCCAACTTCGAAGGTACAGTAAAGTATAGAGATTTTTGACTTAGTCGCACCACCCGCATGTGGAATGATTTACCTGTCTCTGTATTTCCCCTGCATTACGACTCACAAAAGTTCAAAAGCAACGTGCATCGGTGTCTCCTATTAAATCCTCTCCTATTTTCCTAAATGCTCGCACTGTGTTCTATGAAATTCTAAGGCAGTAGGTATAAGGTTATGTTCGTTGAAGCCCTAGGACCGCCCTGGGGTCACCACAAAGCGTTTTTTGAGAAACCTAAAGTCGCCCTGAATGTCAAACTGAGCATTTTTTGAGCTGTAGGGTTGACCTAGGTTTTCCATCAACTCGCAACAGAAAAGAGCTAGGGCGAGTTGATGGAAAACCTAGGCCAATCCTACAGCTCAAAAAATACTCAGTTGTCAAATGGCAAGTATTTTTTTTTCCAACGGCCATCAAAATACTGCCGCCATCTTTAAATTTGTTACTAATGCAGAAATTCCAGTTTTGGACTCTCAAATGGCTTGAGGAAACTGTATGTAGTAGTTGAGGTGCCAAGAAGCAGAAGTCTGTTTGACAAAGATTTCGACCATGGAAGATGAATAAAATAAATAGATTCGGTGGACAAAGCTTAGGAGCCTAAAGGCTCCGACAAAACTGTTGTCTGATAAAGTAGAATTTTACTGCCAACCACATTATTGAAAAGCTTGGTGATTCTCATTCTCAATAATCACTCACATCGAAAATATACTAAAAAAGGCATAAGAAGTAGCAACCAAATAAATAAATCGGAAGGGGCTCTATTTTTCTACCAACAAAATACTCTGCGACAGGATATTTAAAGAACATTTTCTTTCCTTTTGGCTGCATACAAAATGAACCAAAGGGTCCATTTCAATCTCATCTCATCGGCATGGCACCGCTACGCTGATGAAGTTGCAATAGGAATGATTATTATGTCTCATATCCCTTCCCTTTTCTTTGGCTTTTGCAAGGAGCAAGTTGCAAAAGATTTCAAAGATGCAGAGGAGGATTATTTTTTTTTTTTTTAATAAAATAATAGAATATACGCAGTTCCAAGTTATGATGAAAAGTAAGACTGACAGACAGCTTTCGCAAACAACAATTACATCGGCCAGCAAGCAAGCTCATCCACCGTGCCTGTTTGGGCTCCAGTGTGTGTGTATATTTCTGTGTAATAAAATACAATCTGCGCTGGGGATAATTTCATTATACAGCGCGAAATTTGATTTATTTTAGGACTACGACGAGCGAAAAGGACCGTCTTTTGTGTTGGGTCTCTGGTCGCTCTGGTCGGCTTCTGGCTTAGCTGTGTGTGAAAAACACACAAAACTGATGGATAGCCGAGAAGACGTTGCAGCAAGGAAAAGGACTTCACTGAACACTGATAGACCTGTGCATGCGATAAGACTGATGATGATGTAAAGTTTTCGGGTAGAATGAAGAACTTTATTGCTGGGCATCGCATAGATGTGGCGTATGGCAATCTTTGTTGGTAAAATGGTTGCTGCAAATCGGATGTGTGTGTGTGTGTCATCCCCAAACAGTAGTGAAATAATATTTTTTTCCTCGGTCTTTTATCTATTTTTTCGCTTTGGAAACTACTTGGTCGCGCTTTGAATTAAGATTAAGTCGCATGTTATACGAGTAAAGTCTCAAGTGGGTCTGTTAAGATGAATTCGCTTTGAAATATGAGGAAATTCGCGAAATTGGCTTTTCACAGACTTGAACGATTCGGACAAATTAACAGACAAGAAATAAAGAAAATAATAATTTTTATTCTCATTGCTGAGCGTTGCTGTAGCTGTAGTTGCCAGGCAATGAAGTTGTTTTCGTTTTATTTTTTTATTGAAAAAGTTTGCCGTGGCGATTTGGTATTAATTTCGACTACATTTTGATTGCTCATAGTTGATTTATCTTTTTTGGAGTTGGAGTCTTGAGATTTTATTATTTTTTAAATGAAAATCCAAACAGAAAATGAGAAATAGAGAAAACTTTTTTCTTATATAGAAATCAGAATCCTTCGATCATCTATTCAGTGCTCCACTAGTCTTTATTACCACTCTTTTAAAAAAGCAGCTGTGTATAGTGCCGCCATTCCATTTTTTTGGAGCAATTTTCATCAGGCTTTCCAACTTTAGTAGCCCTCGCATAGCAGTGGATGTAGCAGGATTTTATAGAGCTCAACCGAGGGTTAAAACGAAATGCTAAATAAAAACAAACAAATATAGCAGATAAAAAGTGAATGGCACAAGAAGTTCATACATTTTTTTTTTCTAAATAGAGGCAAAAATCAACGATTTTTGGGTTTTAGAAGTTATTTTCATAAAAGCCAAAACTAAAAAATAAACAAATAAAAATAAATAGGGTGGCGCAACAGAGCGAGGAACCTCAGAGCCTTGCGCATTTCTCACAACCATGCCTTGTGAGGGAATGGAGGTGACCTACAATAGACTTCAATCAACATCTTTCGCTAAGAATTTCGATTTCAGACGAGCTATCCCCAGTTTTGCAATCAAAGTTGGTTGAGGTCCTCTTTCACTTGATTTTCTTTCCTTTCGCCGTTTCTCTGCAGTGGTTTCAAAATCGAATCGAGTTGGAACGTTGAGGCTCTCTCGCTTTACAAGTCCCAACCATCGTTGTTTCGCGATGCGTGCTCTCCTGGCTTTGGCCATGTCGAGATACAGCTCATATACAGTTCGTTATTCTATCTTCTTCTCCACACATTATCTTCACATAGGGGACTATTCGGAGCATTTTAATTTCAAAACGACCAATGGTTTCCTCATCCGCTTTTCATAGGTTAGGTAAGGTAGAATGGGCTGACGGTTGATCTTATTTCCTCCACATTTAGAAAAATGTAGATCCATTGTGATACCCTTGGAGTGTTTTAACAAGCTATGAGCTTATGTTCAATAGGCTTTAGACTATAGAGTGTCCGCTTTAGATAAGTTCCATGTATTGCAGAACTGGGATGATTAAGGTTTTGTAGAGAGGTACCTTGGTTTTTCTAGAGAGGATTTTATTTCTTAATTGCTTTCTTAACCGAAAGTAGTAGTGGTTGGCTAAAGTAATTCTCCGTTTGATCTCCACTTTTTCGCGTCTAAATATAACAGATCCTTGGTAGACGAAGTCATATACCATACTTTTTTTTCAATTCGTCGATGTACTCAGCCATTCAATTCAGCCATAAACAAATAAAAAATAAATTAGATTGCGCAACAGAGCCCTGGGGCGTAGCGGATTTCATTTATTTCATTTCATTTATTCATCAATTCATTTATTTCATAACTTACACAATAAGATACAATATCTCTTCAATTTTTTACAAACATGCCTTGTTAGGTAATGGAGGGGACCTACAATTTTCTCTCAATTCCGAAGGACTAATCGAGAAAGCTTTTCTCATGGAAATGAATTTAAGGAGGAAAGAAAGGCGATACCCGTGGAAAAACATTTTTGCTTCTGTTGGGATTCGAAACACGAATCTTTGGATCAGCAGGAGACATGCTAACAATCACTCCACGGGTACCACATCATTGACCATTTAACCTGATTTCGCCGTTGCGTTGCTGTTTCAGTGCTCGCAAAAGATGCCATGACATCACACGTACTTCTTCTCATTTGGTCAATATAGTCTGCGTAATCGAGCAATTTTACAGACTTAAGAAAGATTATATCTCTGGTGTTGAAGATTTAGTTTAGTATAATCGTTCAAGAATGGAAAGTTCGGACATTAATAACACTGGAAGAGTATTACAACAAGTCAGTTTGGTTGATTGATCTGGGGATATCCATGTACATTTGTTAATTTTGAGATGTGGGAAGCTTGTGCTACTAACAACAAGACTTGTCTCTGCAGTTAAATCTAACGGGTGACTTTTAAGAGGTTTAGAACTTTTTTTTTTTAAAAACACAAAATATTCGAAAAAATGAATGAAATATTTATTTGAATCCATAGTTTGAACCTTGCAATTTAATGTTTAAAGATAATTTCATGCAAATGTTGACTGCGGCTGCGTCTCAGGTAGCCCATCCGCTGAGTCCAATTTTGGCATACTCTTTCACACATATCGGCCGGTATCTCACGAATGAATGCATGGATGTTGGCTTCCAGTGCGTCAATCGAAGCGGGCTTGTCCCTATAGACATTAGCCTTGACATACCCCCACAAAAAGTAGTATAATGGTGTCAAATCGCACGATCTAGGCGGCCAATTGACCGGCCCGAAACGTGAAATTAACTGTTTCACCATAAAATGGAAGCAGCGCGCGATGAACATTTCGAACCGAGCACGAATTTTGATAGTAAAATTCAATAATTTGCAAGCGTTGTTCATTTGTAAGACGATACATGGTTAAATTGCAAACCAAACTGAAGCTGTTTGACAGTGACACAAGGTACTAAACACACGTCAGCTGTTAAAACCAGTGTTGTCAAAACCAAACCAGCTAAAGAATCACCCGTTATTAACCTGAGTTTGTTTTCGGATGTACTCCTTCCCTAGTCTTACTCTTAAATCACCAAGGACGTCATTTCTAAAGCTGGTTGCTGACATGTTCTTCAACGAGCTTGAAGAGTCATTGAAATTATTGTCTTTTCCTTCTCTAAGGACGTGGGGGTCATACTAGGCTTTTTTTTTTGCGATTTAAGCCCTGATGCTTGTGTTCATTATACGCTCATTAGCCGGGTTTTGGCTAATAACATAATTCCCTAGTTTACCTCCAAAGACAAAAGCGAACCCAAATAAGCTTTGTTTCCGTTGTCTGTAGCAATCGTCTTAGAAGATATCGCACTTCTAAGATGCATGTTATGTTTGCTAGTTCTTCAGCTGTAGGTAGTCCGCTGAGGAATTCAATGTTTCACACGTGAGACGTGAGTATTCGAAGATCTTTGTAAAATAAATATTTCTGTAATCTGAATCTGTTGGTTATTTTGGAACCATATAGAACCATTAACCTGGAGGGCCAAGTCTTTTGGTGATCCTCTTAGACATAAAGAGCCAGATAGCCTGGTGTCAGTAGCCTACTCCGCACTCCAGTCGTTTGCGAATTGCCGTTGGCCTGCCAGGAACTCATCCGCCACCATTTCTTTTTTAATACCCCGCGGTAGTATTAGGAAACCCTGAAAAACCTATAAAGCAAATGCTTCGGAGTGCATCACTTATCGGTTTCTGATTTTTTGACTGCTGAAGTCCACCGTTAGTTCTGTAAGTCCGAATTAATCCGCATTCTCCATTAGCTCTTACACACCGCTGAGATTTGGGCAGTCAGTCGTGACACGCTGAGCATTATAGTGCTGTTTTCTTCATCCCTTCGTCAAAACTAGCACTTATATTAGACTGGCAAGTCACCTCCGGGTGAAGAAACCCAGTAGTTGCCGTGTGGTATACCTCCACAATAATTGACATTTATTATGAGATGCAGCAACTTGGCGTCACCAAAGTGACACCAATCAGTGCCATTCCGAATGGTAAACCCAGGCCATCTAGGTATTGTCATGTTTAGAAAAGGGATTAAAACAGCCGTCGGTCGCGAAGATAGAAGCAGGCCAAATAACTCTGTGTGTGTGTGCGAATAACTGCGTAAATAATTTCTCTGAGACATTTACTCAAAAATATAACAATCCAAAGCATTTGACGATTCAAGGTTGTGTAGCCTCACTTGCAGACGACGTTGCAGTGCTCTCGATTGGTCCAAGTCTCCGAGCTGTATGTTAAAGAGCATCTCCCTCACGAGGTTTCACCTTGACGTGGTGGGGGAGCTTACGTTTCGACACTCCAGCAATCCAGTTGCAGAGTCAAACAACCAAGTAAACCTCAAACAGAGATGTCTATCTAAACATGGAACAAGTAAACGAAGAAGAGAAAACTCGAGCGGGGACATATGCTCAAAAGTCGGCAGTAGTCACGGCTGTCGGCGATGGCTTGGCTTCGAAAGAAGATAAGTCGCCAGTGACAAGAAAAGAAAAGATAGACAATGCAGAAGATTGCATTCCTGGCTGCAGCAGGAAAGCCGCTGAAACCAATGAGGGACTCTCGGAGAACCTCATGGATTTCACAGACTCCGATGATGGAGAAGGAGGAGCAGGTGGACGAGAGATAACGTCAGAAGAGGAACATCGCATCCTCGAGGAAGACGACTATCAATCTTTCACCTGTTCTGACGACTCTATCGCGGATGTCACCGTGGCCGAAAATCCTGTCCCAAGGCGGCCAGAGGCCAAAAGAGGCGAATTCCTGGCGAAAAATGAGATTTCGGCCAAAATGACCTCAACGCCAAACAAGGGTCCGGAAAAAAGCGCAAATCCTAAAGTCTGTGAGGAGAAAGCCCCAACCAAGAGCCATCGCTCATCAGAGCCGGCAAAAGGTAAAGGCCCTAATCCGAGGGTACAGAAAAAGGAAGATGCACAAGACCCAGGTCAAAAGAGGCTCGAAAATGCCAGAAGGACCGTAAGAAGATTCGGTAAAGGTGACACCTCAACGCTGTGTTTCCGTGATTGGAAACGCCTAAGCTGGGCTCGGAAATTCATTAATAAAATGGAAGCCAAGACCTTGCCCTTGGCAGAACCCAGAGGTAGAGTCACAAAAGAAGAAGCAAAAAAGAAAACCATATTGGCAAAGACTGCGGTGGCCAAAAAAACCCCAGGGAGACCACCACTGGATGGTCCTAAACCCGAAAGGTTTATAAAGCCCCAAGAAAGCAGTCAAAGAAAGAGAGCCAGACACAATGACTCGACACCCCCTCCAATGTCCGTGAACAAAAAGCCCAAGACGGCCAGTACAACTGACAAAAAAAGTACTGTAGCGGAATTGATAAAAGAGAGCCTTCAGGTGGCCATTATCAATGAGGGGAGTCCAGAAAAAAGGCTAAGCGAAGAAGACTGGACTCGAGTGGAAATAAGGCTACTCGAGTGCATGACTGACGAGCTTCCCACGTCCTCGGGCGCGGTGCCTGATTTTGGACCCATCTCGACGTTAAAGGGTTTCAAAATTCTCATGTGCAATGATGAATTTACCCTTAACTGGCTAAAAACAAAGATATCCGAAATGGCGGATTTTATAGAAGGAGCAACGCTTAAAGTTGCCTTAAAAAAAGACCTCCCCACCAGACCCAAAGTCCGGATAAACATTCCTGGGCCGCGCTTGAAGAAGGAAACAATTGAGCTTTTCTTACGAAAACTCAACCCAAGTTTCCCAAGTGCTGACTGGGAAGTACTGGAGATGGAAGAGCCTACGAGCGCAGGCCAAGAAGTCGTAGTCATGCTCAATCATGAGTCAATGGCTATGCTTCCAGAAAGGGGATACAGACTAAACATTGGCCTAAACAAGGTTAGGGTGAGGCCGGCAACGGCTGCCAACTTACAAAACAAAAATGACGAACACAAAAAAGACAATGAAGGTGCTACAAATAAACCTGCAGCACAGTAAGTTGGCCTCTGCCACCTTGACCGCGTTGATGTCAAAAACTGACATCGACTTAGCCCAAATTCAAGAGCCGTGGATAAATCATGGCCGGATCTGCGGACTGAAATCCAAAGATCACTTCCTTTACTTTAGCAAAGGGCCTACAGAAGGTAACTATCGTACATGTATTTTATCAAAGGCAAATTTAAATCTCTTCCTTCTAACCCCTCACAGTAGCAATGATCTGACAACAGTGAAGTGCGAAAGAGAAGGGGCTCCACCCCTAATCCTAGCCTCCGTTTACATGCCGGGCGATGCAACCTCCAACCCCCCGCCGGCAGCTGTTGCAGAACTGGTCGCCACTACAAAAAGGACTGGCTGGGACCTTCTCATGGGCTGTGATGCTAATGCCCATCACTTACAGTGGGGAAGTACAAACACAAACGAAAGAGGTGAGTCACTTTTTGAATATATTATTGAGAACAACCTGATAATTATGAATAGAGGTAACGAACCAACATTTGTAACAAAGGTAAGAAAAGAAGTGTTAGACGTTACACTATCCACCAACTCTGGTACGCTAGTAACCAGTAATTGGAGGGTCTCCAACAACGTAACCTTCTCTGACCATAGAATGATAACATTCGAAATAGAACACAAATCTGAAAACTGTATCCCTTATAGAAACCCTAGGAAAACTGACTGGGGTCTCTATAACCAAAAACTGGCCCTAACTCTCAGCCAAAACAACAATCAGCCTTTGCTTAACTGCTCAGCCATAGAGACACAGGTAAACAAGCTTACGTCAGACATAATCAATGCCTATGAAAGCTCATGCCCGTTATCCAAAGGGAAAGGTAGATCCAACCCCATATGGTGGTCAAGCGAACTATCGACCCTTAGAAGGAACTCTAGGAGGCTCTTCAATAGAGCAAAATTTAGCAACCTTTCGGCTGACTGGGACCTATACAAGATCAGTAAAAATGAATACAAAAATAGAACTACCTACGCAAAAAGAGCAGCCTGGCGCAACTTCTGCTCAGATATTGAGTGTACAAATGACGCAGCAAGGCTAAGAAAAGTCATGTCCAAGGTTCTTAGGAGACCTGATAACACATGGACTGACTCATGCTCTGAAACTCTAGAGTCACTCATGAACACCCACTTTCCAGGGTGTTCTCAAATGACATCCCCGGAACGCGGAAACCCTAGCGCTAACGTTAGATCCAACATAGGAAATCTATTAGTAGATAATAGGAAGGTAATGTGGGCCATTGACTCATTCTCAGCATACAAATCTGCGGGTCCGGACGGTATCATTCCAATGATGCTCCAAAGTCCCAAAGACTTGATTGTGCCGATACTAGTGGAAATATTCAGAGGTTGTCTAAACCTCACCTTTATTCCAACTAGTTGGAGAGAAGTTAAAGTCATATTTATTCCCAAAGCCGGTAAGCCCTCACACACTGAACCCAAAGATTTCAGACCAATAAGCCTATCCTCCTTTCTACTTAAGACTCTAGAAAGAATATAGAAACGCATATCCGAACAAAACTGAATAACAATGTGATCTCTACAGCCCAACATGCATATATAAAGGGCAAATCAGTTGAGACTGCACTTCATGAAGTAGTCGGAACCATTGAACAGTCAATCCAATATAAAGAGTACACGTTGGCTGCATTCCTCGATATAGAAGGGGCCTTAAACAACGTTGAATACAATGCTATTCGCATGGCATTAAGTTCCATAAATATCGAGCCAACGCTATCAAACTGGATCGACTCCATGCTCCAAACGAGAATAGTAAAAGCAGAAATGGATGAAAGTACCCTAAAAGTAAAAACTTGTAGAGGTACACCTCAAGGAGGAGTGTTATCCCCGTTACTCTGGCTCCTAGTAGTTAACCAAATCCTGGTTAAACTCGACAGGAGCGGAATAAAAGCAGTAGCCTATGCCGATGACATCGTCATCATGACTTCGGGAAAATTCACAACCACCCTTTGTGAACTTCTTCAGACAGCTCTGAACAAGCTCACCAGCTGGGCGAAAAACTGTGGGCTAAACGTTAACCCTACAAAAACAGAACTTGTTCTGTATACGAGAAAACGTAACATTCCAGATATACTTCCTCCCTCCATTAATGGAATACCAATAAACTTATCTGGTACGGCAAAATATCTCGGAATTGTCCTTGATCGTAAACTTAACTGGAAAGAAAATTTAAAAGAAAGAGAAAGGAAAGCTCAAATCGCTTTCTACACTTGTAGTAGAATTTTTGGTAAAAAATGGGGACCTGGTCCCAAAACCATTCACTGGATGTATACATCCATAATAAGACCAATCCTCACATATGCCTGTCTAGTCTGGTGGCCATCATAAGAGAAGGCTTCAAACCTTAAGACCATGACCAAAATCCAAAGGCTTGCATGCATTGGTTCAACCAGTGCCATGAGAACAACACCAACTGCAGCTCTGGAAACCTTCCTATCGCTAGCCCCCCTAGATCTCTTTACTAAGGAGATGGCGGCCAAAAGCGCACTGCGACTCAAACAATGCAACAATTGGAAAATAGGCATATCCGGCCATAGAACCATCATGAACCATACAGATATATAATGAGGATTTTGTCTCCATGTTGTGTGTGTTTAATATAAAGTAAAATGTATTTCTATTTTAAACTAAAAAGGAAAACACTTTTTGGAAATTTTTGTTATTTATTATCCTTAATTACACAACATTGAATATTAATAAGCGACGCGTTTCGGAAATATTATTCCATCTTCGGGCTACCTGTTACAAAAACTTTTGTTTACTTTGCCAATTTTCCAGTTGTCAAGTTTTTATTGTTGTTTTATTATAGTACATGTTGTCTCTTTTTGTTATTTCTTCTTGTGTTGATAGCTGATTGCTGTATCGTATAGTGGGTTTTGTTTTATTGTTAATTTGTCATTTAATATATTGTCTTTGTTTATTCTATTTGCTTTGTATATCTCGTACTCTTCCAATGCGTCAAGTGTTGTTCCTTTCCTACATATATGTAATGTGTCTAGGTTAAATTCGAAGTTGGTGTAATTATGATTGTTGTCTATTAGGTGCTGTGCATATGTAGATTTTGTGTTTTGTTTTGGTTTATGCTCCAAGAACCTGTCATAAAAGGTTCTACCTGTTTGTCCGATGTATATTTTGTCGCAGTCATTACATTTGATTTTATACACACCTGTGCATAGTCTTTTGTCTTTTACTTGTTTAGGTTGTAATATTTTTTGTATATTGTTGTTTGTTTTGAACGATATTTTAATGTTGAGTTTATTAAGTTCATATTTTAGTGTTTGTGGTAGTAGATTAGTGTAGTTTGTTGATATATATTTTATCTCTGTTTTGTGTTCAAGTTTGGTGGTGCTTTTCATTTTCTTTTTCTTTTTGTATATTAATTCGTCTATTACTTCTTGGTTGAATCCATTTTTTGTCGCTATGTATTTTATTGTATTTAATTCTTCATTGTAATCTTCTTCGTTCATTGGAACGTTTAGAAGTCTATTGATAAAGGCGTTGTATGCTGACATCTTTTGTGCATGTGGGTGGTGGGAGTTTCTATTTATTGTGATGTCCGTTGTTGTTGGTTTTCTATATATTTTGTATTTTAATAGGTTGTCCGTTTTAGTGATAGTTAAATCTAGAAAATTAATTGAGTTGTTGTTTTCTGTTTCTGCTGTGAATTTTAAATTGTCCTTTATATTGTTGATATATTTTTTCAATATATCAATTTGTCTTAGTGTGCCGTCGAAAATGATGAAGGTGTCGTCTACGTATCTTGTGTAAAATATTATTTTTTGTTGATGTGGATTGAGGTTTGATAGTATATATTTATTTTCAAAGTGGTTGAGGTATATGTCCGCTAGTAGTCCGCTTAATGGTGAACCCATGGCTAGTCCTTCTTCTTGTGTGTAATATTTGTCATTAAATGTGAAATAGTTCTGTTTAAGGGTTATTTGTAGTATGTTTATTACTTCTTCTATTTGTTTTTGGTTGATAGTTGCTGTGGTGGTTAAATTTTCTTTTAGTATTTCTATTGTTTCATCTATAGGTATGTTTGTGTACATGTTGGTTACGTCGAATGATATTAATTTGTACTGTGGTAATATATTTAATGTTTTAGTTGTTTCTATAAATTCTGTGTAGTTTTTGATGCTTTTGTTGTTGTTTAATGTTATATTTGCTTTTATTATTTTTTGTAGTATTTTAGCAACTTTGTAGCATGGTGCTGTTGTGTAATTGATGAGCGGTCTTATTGGTGTCCCTGTTTTGTGTAC
Source organism: Melanostoma mellinum (assembly GCA_914767635.1). NCBI lineage: Eukaryota > Metazoa > Arthropoda > Insecta > Diptera > Syrphidae > Melanostoma > Melanostoma mellinum. The sequence continues at coordinate 147,138,588 of OU612058.1, forward strand.
TTTTGGTAATCCAGTGAAGTTTGGTGCTTGAGCGTTAGGTTGTTTTAATCTTATTTTGTTTATGTTTGTAAATATGTGGTTGCACTTGTTGATGGCGTTATTAATGTTTTTGACGTAAATTTTTGTAGGATCATTTTCAAGATGTTTTATGTGGTTATTATTGAAGAAATGTATGGTTTTGTCAATGTATTCTTGTTTGTTTATAATGACCATAGTATTGCCTTTGTCTGCTTTCGTTACTATTGCGTTGTTTTCAATTATTTTTTGTTTTATATTATTTAAGTTGTTTAAGTCTCCTTTGTATTTTCCTTGAATGTTCTTTAGTTGTTTGTCATTTTTTATTATGTGTTTGAGTTTTTTGTTGATTACTGTTCTTGTTTCGTTCTGTATATCATAGTTGTATATTGTTTTTATTGCTGCTTCTGCATTTATGACTTCTTGAGAAATGCTATCTTTGTTGTTTTTAGGTATATTATACTTGAGTCCTTTGTTTAATGTTTTTATTTCGTGTGGTGTGAATTGAATATTTGTATTATTGATTAATCTTGGGTAAAATGTATGTTTTATTGTTGGGGTTGTTATTGGAGTTTTTTTGTTTAATTTTTGTAATTTAAGTTTTTGTTTTGTTGCTATTTCTTTTGCTATTTCTTTGATATATTGATTTGTATTAAAAGTATGAGTTTCGGCGTCTATTATGTGTAATGTGTTGTATAATTGCAAATGCAGTTCGTATAAAATTTTGTTTAACTGTGTTTTTTTACTGTATAAAAATTTTATTTCTTCTTTTATTCGTATGGTTTGGGCTATTTTTTGTGTTTTAAGGGCTGCTATAGATGTGTCTTTTGTTTTTATTTGTGCATATTTTGGTGTTATATGTTTCTTGATGCAGTTTTTGTTGAATTTTATATTGAGGTTGGCTTTAGTTAACTTGATTTTGGTGTTTTTGTATTTTAAGACGATTTGTGCTTGTTCAGCTGTTAAATATAATGAGGATTTTGTCTCCATGTTGTGTGTGTTTAATATAAAGTAAAATGTATTTCTATTTTAAACTAAAAAGGAAAACACTTTTTGGAAATTTTTGTTATTTATTATCCTTAATTACACAACATTGAATATTAATAAGCGACGCGTTTCGGAAATATTATTCCATCTTCGGGCTACCTGTTACAAAAACTTTTGTTTACTTTGCCAATTTTCCAGTTGTCAAGTTTTTATTGTTGTTTTATTATAGTGCATGTTGTCTCTTTTTGTTATTTCTTCTTGTGTTGATAGCTGATTGCTGTATCGTATAGTGGGTTTTGTTTTATTGTTAATTTGTCATTTAATATATTGTCTTTGTTTATTCTATTTGCTTTGTATATCTCGTACTCTTCCAATGCGTCAAGTGTTGTTCCTTTCCTACATATATGTAATGTGTCTAGGTTAAATTCGAAGTTGGTGTAATTATGATTGTTGTCTATTAGGTGCTGTGCATATGTAGATTTTGTGTTTTGTTTTGGTTTATGCTCCAAGAACCTGTCATAAAAGGTTCTACCTGTTTGTCCGATGTATATTTTGTCGCAGTCATTACATTTGATTTTATACACACCTGTGCATAGTCTTTTGTCTTTTACTTGTTTAGGTTGTAATATTTTTTGTATATTGTTGTTTGTTTTGAACGATATTTTAATGTTGAGTTTATTAAGTTCATATTTTAGTGTTTGTGGTAGTAGATTAGTGTAGTTTGTTGATATATATTTTATCTCTGTTTTGTGTTCAAGTTTGGTGGTGCTTTTCATTTTCTTTTTCTTTTTGTATATTAATTCGTCTATTACTTCTTGGTTGAATCCATTTTTTGTCGCTATGTATTTTATTGTATTTAATTCTTCATTGTAATCTTCTTCGTTCATTGGAACGTTTAGAAGTCTATTGATAAAGGCGTTGTATGCTGACATCTTTTGTGCATGTGGGTGGTGGGAGTTTCTATTTATTGTGATGTCCGTTGTTGTTGGTTTTCTATATATTTTGTATTTTAATAGGTTGTCCGTTTTAGTGATAGTTAAATCTAGAAAATTAATTGAGTTGTTGTTTTCTGTTTCTGCTGTGAATTTTAAATTGTCCTTTATATTGTTGATATATTTTTTCAATATATCAATTTGTCTTAGTGTGCCGTCGAAAATGATGAAGGTGTCGTCTACGTATCTTGTGTAAAATATTATTTTTTGTTGATGTGGATTGAGGTTTGATAGTATATATTTATTTTCAAAGTGGTTGAGGTATATGTCCGCTAGTAGTCCGCTTAATGGTGAACCCATGGCTAGTCCTTCTTCTTGTGTGTAATATTTGTCATTAAATGTGAAATAGTTCTGT